>JAKTYJ010000184.1:0-14347 GCA_030674515.1 Geotrichum armillariae | reverse complement strand
CAAGAGCAGTGTAAAGAGAGAGAACAATGACAATTGGTTCCATGATGAACATTTCAAGGGGACGCTTGACAGTAATAACAAGGAGAAGCTGGAGAGTTTTCAAGAACGAAATGTGTGGCTTTGCAATAGTGATTCCTCTCTTCTTTGCGCGGGCTCTCATAATAGCAGGTTTGTAAGTTTCAGGAAGGGCAATTACAAAAGGAAGGATGGCACCTGCAAAAAACAAATGAATCCATTGAGTCCATTGCCAGGACTTGGTTTCCATTGCAAAGTTACCAATAATAGGACCCAAAACAGGACCGGCAAAAGGAGCCAAGCAGAATGAAGACATGGCCAAACCACCCATTTCAAGTTCCCAAATATCGGAGAGTGAACCACCAGCAACGGCCATGACTGGAGAAGCAAAAAAACCAGAAAAGAATCTAAGAACAAGAACTTGACTAAAGTTTTTGGAAAGACCAACACCCATAACAAACAGCATAGAAATGGGGAGAGAAGTAACGAAGACAAGCTTACGACCAAGAACTTCTGACATGGGAGCACCTAGAATAGGGCCAAGAGAAAGACCAAGCATGTAAAAAGTAAGACCGGACAATGCCAGAGTTTGAGAAACTTCGAATTCAATCATGATTTCGAGAACTCCAGAAGTATACAAAGAAGAACCGAAACTCACAATCAAACACATAAAAGCAACTGTCATTGTAATGTACCATCTGTACATATGAGACCAGTTCTTGGGGTTACCGGTGTCTTCAGGCGAATCCCAATCCAAATCAGACAGTTCCACAGGTTCATTATTTTTGATTTTTTCTGCGACGCTTGCTTTTAAGTCTTCAGCGAGTGTTGTTTTGGGCAATTCAGCTGTGATGAATTGAGGAGTTTCGTATTGTACTTCATTATCGTCTTCATCTTTTTCACCTAGTGTTAAGTTAACAACACTGGTGTTTGGACTGGTGTTTGGGCTAAGATTCATTTTGGTAAAGAATTAGAGAGAAAGGAGAAAAAAAATAAAACAAAAGAGCAAAAAGTAGAGTATTTAAGTAGTCGGAAAAAAAAACGCCTTGTTTGGTTGATCCACTGATCATTTACATGCAAAAGGCTCTTGTCTCTATTAGGCAGCCTTGCTACTCCCTGAAGATTTTTTTTTCAGTTGTTGTTTTCTGCTGCATGAAGTAAAAATTTCTCTATTTATTTTTGTGCCTTTTTGGAATTTCCTAAAATATTTCTTCGGATTATTAAAGTAGACACTAATGCCGAGATATACATGAGCCTCACGCCTATAATTGGATTAGGTTAAAAGCACGGCTAGACATCCTTCATATTAGTAAAAACATATGCGACTTGAGATGTAAAAGAATAGAGAAAAGTTCTAGAAAACACTTTAAGCGGGTTTAAAAAATTTCAGCTTTCAGGCTGAATACTCACCGTATTACTCGAAATCACTAAACCTACGTGCCACTTCGCGTTCCAGCCCACCCATGATTCAAATCCTTCTCCTACTCGACCAATGTGCATATAATCCAGTGATTGCGATAGAATTGATATATCAAGGTCAAATATACTTTTAGCTACTTTGAGTAATCTAAATAGTTTCGCGCATCCGAATTTGTGTATTAAAGTGGAGTTATGCCTATACACGATCAAGCGTGCAAATAGCAGTATACCGATGACTTGACAGACGTTTCTTGAGGCTGGAATAAATCTCTGAGCTCGTTAAAATTTAATACATGTAGCTTAAAGTCTTAAAAACGTTGGATCAACTATTATATCTCAATTTTATACCTATAGTAAAGCTCATTGACATTTTGTCAATGCATTAAAAGCATTCCAACTTAACTACTGAACTTATGTTATATTAGAATACGCAGTATTTCAATATATTTTAATTGAGAATAACTCCAAAATATTTTAAATTTATAGATAATTTTCAATGGCTTTAAATGTGGTTTACTTTTTTTGGAAATTACATGTATTAAGCCATGGATTTTGGGCCTATTGTACAAGTTACTTGTTCTAATTTCTTGTGTAGACTCGAAATAGCCTCCATGTTTTTATCAACATTCTAAAATGTGAAAGTGAACTGATAATTAATAATTACAACTACTCAATATGTAAGTTACAGCTCATCCCTAATAATTAATAAACTTCAATCGTTACTAGCCAGATGTAACTTAAACGGCTACTTTATACTCGCTTATTCTTTGGAATCCATATATGCTTTAAAATGTTAATCTAAATAGATGAGGGAATCTATAATATTATCTGTATTAATTGAGTGCGTATATATATATATATGCGCCAGTTGACGAACCTTTATGAGAAAAAACAATCACAAAATACAAGTGAATTAAGGCTATTATTTCTTCTCTATCAAGTTACTTCCTCTTTCCATGAGTCACAAGTCTAGTATTGACTCTGCCTTGAAACATTCTAGTACTTCATTATCTCTGAGTCTCCAACTAAATTGTACAACGTATAACTCTGTATGTTCAATAAAACTGTAGTCTGTGGGCTTTCTTGTAGGCCAAGTACTTTTCCAAAGTTTAATCATTGGTATTATATAGTCTCGCACAAGCATTTCTTCTGGTGATGAAAAACAATACAACTTCCTCAGATTGATTCAAATTAGTTGATCCCTCCTTAGGCCGAAATACGTTAATGTGAAATTCATACATAAGAAACATTTGAAGAAAATTACACTGAAGATTACAGGCTTTGTGTTCACTGTTCATCAATCTATTACTGACAATTCAAGTTGGCAACATTTGTAATAGTCTTTGTATCCTTCTGTTTAATAAGATTGAAAAACTTTTTAACATTCCTCTGAAACTACGTCAAGCTGCATTTTGTTGAATGAATAACGTAGCCCTACTTGTAGCCGTGTCAGTCTGGATACTAAAATTCACTGATCGAAGAAACGACTGTTGGTCCTGTTGGATCTACAGGCAAACCAATAAATTAAAAAAAATGACAGCATCTCATCGATGGACGTTTTCAAGATTATCAAGATCAACGTGGGAAAATCGAGGTAACTCTCAGTCACTCTCTTGGAAGAAGATATTTACTTCACTGTAAAACCAATTTTGGTTTTCGCAAGTTACATGTAGGTTCTTGTTGATTTTTGTTAAATCTGTGATCCATATATTTAAAGGCTTCTCAAAAAATTTCAAAAATAATTGCCTCCAAAAATACAAGAATTAAATCAAGAGAATTGAATAAATATATTCAGGACTCTGTAGTAAATAAGCTGTATCTGGTTGGCTCATTTGAAAAGAACGTAAAATTTATACGGAAACTCGTGTGCTCAACCAGAACCAAACCAAACACCCTGAGAAAAAAACATGAAACCCCTAACTTGTACTTGGCTTCGTTTTTTCAAGTACCACTTGCAATCGATTTAGAAAGCTTAATGCAGCAAAAGTTGTGCTTGTTATTTTTACAAGTATTAGAGATAAAACAACCCGCCTGAAGAGTGACAACAAGGACTTGATAGGTGGGTTCTAGGCCCAGGTGTATCTGTGCTGGATAAATTATCCTAAAATCGCCTTTTAAATTTATCTAGGGAAATGTTCGTGCTAACTGTTAAGGCAAATTCTACTTTTTTAAAGCTGAGATTTTAGCTAGCACTAGATTAGCGAGTATTTTCCAAAACACCTCTAGCTAGAAAGTTAGGGCTTTGAAAAACTAATGGCCTGTAGGCATTCTAAATGAATTCAAGGGTGTGACAAAGTTGCAAAGACAATGTACACTGATACAAAAGGCATCTTAGTCATTGGATTTATACAAGTCTTTGAAATCTAAGATGAAGCAGTGCTTTCAGTTACGTGAGTTCGCACAGGCTCCAGAGAGTGATACATTACAGACCTGTTCATTGTTACATGTGGATGTTTGAAAAAAGACTCTGTTTCTCCACATTTTAACTTCACTCGGTTCTATTTCCAGAGGAGATCGTACTTCAAGTTTTCTCAAAGCTAACATCAGAAGTACTTGCTGGTGGATTAACAAAAGTTTACTTTTCGCGGGCAGCGGAAGACAAATAAACTAGCAATATTTCAAAGCTCAAGAGGCACCAAAGTACCAGTTTTATATCGTTGGTCGTATTTCTAAATAAAACTCATTATTTAATTCTATCCTTCAAATCATCTACCCATTCTTGCACTTGTTTCTTATTTTCACTTGACGAAGCTTGAAACTTCACAAGCTTTTCTTCCACACCAACCAATGCAGTTTGCCAATTGTTCAAATCTGTTTTAAGCCCCAAAATGACTGAATCCATTTCTTTGAGACAAGTATTGGCCGATTCAGCGTCAGCATGGATACCACGTAAACATTTGATGCGGTCCAAGACCTTAGGCAGAATGACTTGGAATTTATCAAGTACATGCAGTTTTGAGTAGAGTTGGTTGATTTTAGCCGTTTGAGACAAGGTCAAACCTGTTGAATCAAAAGACGAGGGATCTGATAAAGGGTCACTTGTATCAAGATTGCTGCTAGTGGTAGTGGTACTGGGAGATAAACCACTAATACTGGTATGACGGGTGACAGCACTTCCTGCTTTGATTAATTTCAGCTTTTCAACTGACGCAATCAAGGTCCGCAGATTATTAGCAGACGTATCAAGCGCCATGGGTGTGCTAGTCAGCAGTTTCAAGCGTTGTTTAAGGTCGGTCAGAGTTTCAAGGACAGGTCGATAGCTTTCCATTGTAGAGTTGGCTTCAGCCAAACCCATGATTTTCTCAAGTCGGGCTATCCGTTCTTCAAGCTGCGCAATTTGAGCTATTTCTTCTTTCCGTTGGATTTCCTCATGACCGTTATTGGATTTGCTGATATCGAGACTCAAATTTGTATATAGTTTTTGAGCGATTGATTCATCGCTCATTGTCGATACCTGTAACTGCTTTAGTGCAGCTTCCAATCCCTCCACGACAGCTTTATCCTTTCTAAACCTCGCACCAGCTTCTGGTGCTGCGTTTATGCTTGGCCTTTCCAGTTCTAGAACCGCTGCTTTTGCTTCATTCACTTCTTTACATAGTCGTGCAATTTTAGCCTCTAGTGTTTCTTTGACGTTATATGTCGTGTACGATCTCTGAGATTCTAGAATATCGATTCTATCGCCTGAAAAATCTACTCCTGGTGAAGAATCAACGACTTGGTTTGTGAAAAAATCGCGTGCTGAGGCTGATAAGTTAGAATCATCAATGGAAGGGCGCCGTCGTCGTCTTAAGTCGACTGAAGAAAGATCAACCTACACCAGTTAGCATAGTTATAAGAAACACTTGTGAACCTACCTGCTGGCTCACGGTCGGATCAGGAGTTTCAAACACGTCAATTGGATTAGAGTCCTACAGTTATTAGCATGAAAAAATCACAACGCGTGAAACTCACCAAATCTGGTAATGAAGAGTATTTACTTGACGACATCTTCGGCTGCTATTGTCTAGTGTTTATCCAAAGCTAAGATATCAGTCCCTTTTTTGGTAGAATATATTTGACCTAACCCTGTTAACAATCTACTCGAAAGATTAAGTATTATGAATTAAGTAAAAGTTGTATTTGGTTCATTATTGTCAAGCATAAAAGTCATTACTAACAAGCTGAACTTGTTGCTCTTGACTAGCTTTAATTCCTTCTATAACCTGATCCAACTTGACTTCCAATTCAGCCATGATATTGTTCCGATCCCAGTCCTGGCGTTTACACCAGAGCAAGTCAATCAATGTGGAATTGACTTGCTCAATTCGTTCGACGGAAAGTCCCTTGGTAGATGAAACCAGCTTTTTGCTGAATTTGATGAGCAATTCTTCAGAAATTATGAGATCTGGTTCGGGCTCGGGGGAAGGTTCACGAATAGGCTCTGTAGGCTCTTTATCTGCTTCAGATTCAAGCTTTACTTCTTTATCTGCTTCAGACTCAGGTTTTACTTCTTTGGCAACCAAGGGCACTTGCTCATTTTCAGAGTCTGACACTATATCCATCTCAGCTTCAGACTCTATCTCTGCGTCCAATTCGATTGTGGCCTGTGCTGCTTCTATTGTTAATCCAAAGTCAATAAATCCGCTGTTGAACTTACCTGGCTCTGTAATTACCACGTCTATTTCAGTAACCGAAACACTAGCATGTCCATTTACAACTCCATTAGAGTACCCATTCACATGAACCTTCTCTTGAACAACTGAAGTCATAGTTCCAGTGAAATCAATAGGGATGGGTTTAGACACGATTTGTTTTTCCTGTTCTTCTTTTTCACGCTGTCGCAAACCTTGGCAATCAGCCAAGAACTGTGTGTCTAAGCTAATCTCATCAATGTATACCTGTGTATTTGTAAGCATTTCAGACGATTTAACGACACGCTCTCGGTCGCCACTAGTCAATGAATCTTGATGAATCATTTTTATGTCGGACAAAAATTGCTTTGGCTCTGAATAATAGCCATTCCAAAGCCGTTCTTCAATCACATCCAAATCCATATTGAAGTACTTTTTCCCATTCGCAACGTCTAGAATCATATCGCCGGCTCGTTCATATGCTTGTGGCATGCCTTGTGGCGATGGATGAAACAAGTGATAGAGCAGAATAGGATCGATTATCGGCTTTTTAAACTTCTTGTATCGGTTCTTTATTGGATCCATGATTGCACTTAGTTTGATTTTGATTTTATTTTTCATTTGCATGTCCCGTCTCTTGCGCTGCTTTAGCTCGGATTCGGTCAAGTCTTTTTCAGGAGCAACCGGTGCAACAGGTAGTTCTTCAAGTTTTCGTTTAGGTCTGTTTTCTAGATCTGGGAAATCTGTAGGCTTGCTTTTAATATATCGAATGAGTAGGTCGAAAAACCGTTTTCTCGCACTTTTAGGAATAGGCGGTATATGATGAATGTTTTCGCTAGAATAACCAAACAGTGAGTTGACTTCAGGATCCATAGCAATATCACTTTCCATGAGAGCCAATACTAAAATAGAATCTGTTGGTTTTAGATCACGAAGGAAGCTAAGAAACGTCGATTTGGCGGTGGGGCTGATGGTTGAAAACCAGCTATCAAGATTTGGTATGAATATAACGCTAGGAGTATGTCGCTTGACCTCAAATAAGAGTTGAATAATCATGGCTTCTGGTGTACGCGTCGAATCACTGAGTAAGGTTCCCAGATCAAACGGTTGAATGTGATATCCCTCAAGATGATGCAGAATAGCAGCACCGAGGTATTGCTGACCCATTCCAGGCTGACCATAAACGAGAAGGCGAGGTCGAAAAACTCGAGAAGTTTGAAATTCTCTAGTCGCTTCTAATCTAGCAAACCCACCATCAGCATCTTCAAAATCTTCAAGCATGGCCTCTTCAAGAGGTGTAATCTTTTTCTTTCGGGGGATGTAATTGTCGACCTTTAATTTAAGGTCTGCCAAAACAGAGACTAGGAGAGGTTCGATATGCGTGGGGAGGGGTGATGCATTGGAAGAGGTGGATCTAGCCGAAGAGGGGATAATTTTCTCCACAGATTTCATGAAATCGCGGGCTGAAACGTGGATTGAAGATGGATCAATAAGGAGCTTCTCTTTAGACTGGTAGATTTGGGGATATCTTCGTTGAATAGCAGCAAGAGCAGCTTCGGTACAAAGAGCGCGGAGGTCAGCACCTCCATAGCCCTTGGTTACACGAGCAATGTGCTCAACAAAAGTTTCTTGTAAGGGAGGGTCCCATTTGCGAGTATGGATTGAAATAATTTTCTTTCTAGCCTCTAGATCAGGCAGAGGGAAGTAAAACTCACGATCAAACCGTCCAGGACGTCTTAGAGCAGAATCTACAGAGTCCGGGCGATTAGTAGCCCCAATGACGATGACTTGGCCTCGGTTATCCATACCATCCATTAGTGCCAGTAAAGTAGAAACAATGGAAGCATGAATCTGCTCTTGCTTGGAAGATCTCACAGGGGCAAGACCATCAATTTCATCGAAAAAGATAATGCTTGGTTGAGAGTTTTTTGCTTCTTCAAAGAGTAATCGGAGTTGGCGTTCAGCCTCACCGACCCATTTTGACAAACAGTCTGCACCTTTTCGCATGAAAAACGTTACCTTCTTGCCCTCAGATGAGCAACTGGCAGCAAGGGCTCTTGCCATGAGAGTCTTTCCTGTTCCTGGGGGTCCATGAAACAAGACTCCTCGAGGAGGCGTCACGCCAAATCTTTGGTAAACTTCTGGGTATTTTAACGGTAGTGAAACCATTTCTTTCAGCTGATCAATATAGGAATCCAATCCTCCAACAACTGAAAAATCGATATCAGTATCAATTCCGAGAGGATCTGAGTCTGCTAGGTTGTTTTTACCCCTTATTGGAGGAGCACCGACTGTATTGTTAGCCGGCTTTGCACGTGAATCATCATCTGAAGAATCTGAATCGTTTCCTCCGCCAGCAGCTTTTAGTCCATGGTTATGCCCGAATATACTAACAACGTCGCTCCCACCAAACGGGCCAACAGTCCGGAATAGCTGCCGAATGGGACCTGCAGCCTTTCGTTTTGGTGCAGCAGCGGCAGGTGCTCCAGTCATATCTATGGGCTCATCCAGCGTAGGAGGAGGGAGAATTTGGTAATTGATCTCTTTTCGCTCTCGTAAATGTTTTCTACGAGGAGGGGGCGACGCAGATTCCTTAAGCTCTTCAAGCTCCTCTCGCAAACTAGGAATATGAAAGTCATCATCGACTTCCGATGAATGGAAGTTGTTGTTTCGTTGTAAACGAGAACGACCTCTCTTTCGGTGGTGCGTTATCGTGCTTCCAGATCTCGTGCTTCCAGGTGGTCTTCCGCGTCGTCTTCGAGGTTTTTCATCTTCAGAGTCAGAAGCAATAAAGCCGCGGACACCAGCGTCAGACTCTTCGGCGGAATCGACGTCATCGTCATCATCGTCGTCTTCTTCGTCCATTTCAGTATTGACCTCATCTTCCTGATATTCATCTTCTTCTTCATCGTCCAGAGTAGGTTTTTGTCGCTTCAGCCTCCGAGAATTCGTTGAGCTTGAAATGGATTTCCTGGATCTGCGGGGGTTTGGAACATCTTGTTCTGAATTATCTACATCAGTTAGATGTTTGTCAACAATATCTGGAAAATACTTACCAAGAGCGTCATCCTGCAACTGCAGCGAGATTGTTCTAGCAGCCTCTACACCTATCCTCAAACTCACAGGAAAAGAGTGCTCAATTTCAGATTCGTCTGAAATTTTATGTATGTTGGGCCTATTGTCAGAGTCTGATTCCGCGTAGTAGCTGGGCACGGACTTTTTGCGCGTTCTTCGCAAGTTGGCCAGGTCAAAGTCTTCTTCGTCTTCGCCATCGCTGTCCAGTTGTCGCCCTCTTTTACGTGGAAATGACATAGTAGAAAAATTATCAGCGCCTGTGTGTCTCAAAGGCCCGTCGTGTTTGGGCTGTGGGTATTTTTTTGATTTTGGTTTTTTGGCGACGAAGTCAATCTCCAAAGTTCAACAAACATACCCTAGCCCTAGCCCTACCCTGCTCTAGTTTCAGCTGCTCATTCCATCTTCCTCCTTTACCCTTTCTTATCTTGATACCAGTTCTTTGCAATTATTCGAAATGAACGCAGAGTGGTAAGTATTTCTTGTTTCATATGTGCTGGCGGAGGTTTGGTGAGATGATTGGAGAGGCGCAACGCTGCAGATATTGTCAATAAGCCAGCCAGGGCCAGGGGCGATAATGGGGTTCAATGCTAATTGCGAGCTGCGACTCTTAAGAGATGCAGAGAAACTGGCAATTGATTTTTTTGACTGGTTTAAGAGGTCAAAGACGGGAATCTGAGGCTGTTTGGAGATATCAACCAGGAATCCTAGGCCGCCACTGCATCAGTATTGTTTGTCGCAACGTTTCTCGCATTCTCTAAATGCTAAAGTTTTGTACATCCTATTTCGTGGCATTTTAGGTCTGGTTAATATCAATATCTAACATACCTTTAGAGTTAATCTTTTTGCACGGCTAAGTTATATTGACGATTTAGATACGATTACCTTTTTAAGCTACTTCTTATCGGAGACTCTGGAGTTGGAAAGTCCTGTTTGCTGTTAAGATTTGCTGAGGATGCTTATACCGAGTCTTATATTTCCACCATTGGCGTTGATTTTGTATGTATAAAGGACATACATACGGCTGAAACTAACGAAACAGAAAATCCGCACAATTGAACTAGACGGAAAGACAGTCAAGCTGCAAATTGTTAGTAGAAAATCTACGATTGTGAATTGAGCTAACAGATACAGTGGGATACTGCTGGACAAGAGCGGTTTCGAACAATCACATCTTCTTATTACCGTGGCGCTTTTGGAATCATTGTTGTCTACGACGTTACTGAGCAGGAGAGCTTCAACAATGTTAAACAATGGTTTCAGGAAATTGATAGGTATGCCACTGAGGGTGTCAATAAGCTGTTAGTCGGAAACAAGAGCGACATGACTGATAAGAGGGTAGTTGAGTATTCAGTTGCAAAGGAATTTGCTGACTCCATGGGTATTCCTTTTATTGAGACATCTGCCAAACAGTCTACAAATGTGCAAGAGGCATTCTTGACTATGGCGGCTCAGATTAAAGAGCGCATGGGTGGCAGTGGACAGGGTACTGCTAATGATAAGGCTGGTGTTAACTTGAGAGGATCCAACTTGAACCAGAACAACTCCAACGGCTGTTGTTAATTGGAGTACTTATTTTTATTATTTTTATTATTTTAATTATTATTACTATTTTAGTTTAATGTTTGCCTTTTTAGTGTTATTACAATGGAATTATTTATTAAGGGATTCACTTGGAGATATCTAGAGATTGATGAAACTAGACTATACAAGAGTGGCATAGAATGCATATCTTGCAAAGGGTCAACACTATAGCTAAAGGTACAACTGCAACGGATATACGGCATGGTAGTTTAACAGCGTAAGGAGGCTTGAAGTGAACAAAAAGGGTTTATCGCATGTAGCTCCAGTACCAAACACTGGCAAGCAGAGAAGGACCATGAAAAGTTTGAATTTTGCATGTTCCATGCATGGAGTGAAATCCTTCATAAAGTGTAGCTACAAAACATCAAGGCCCGTTAGTAGGCCTAAAACCAGGCTGAGGTCCTTTTCGGTTGAAGTATTGTGAAGAAATGTTGAGTGACTTGTATAATATTTCGTTAAACATATTAAGAAGAGAATGATGCCGCATCTATATACAGTATTAAACAGAATTCTTGCCTCGAACTTCGAATGGAAACAACATTGAAATGATGGCCAAAGTACCCAAGAGAGCCGCCATTACATATACAGGAATTGAAGTGGCAGTATTAGCATAAAAAGCAACTACTGGTGAAATAGCGCCCATTACTCTGTTTGCTGAAACCGAAATACCGTTACCAGTAGCGCGATGAGCGGAAGGCAACACTTCAGGAGTGTAGGCAAACAAAGTACCAAGGTAAATGTTGATACATATACTGATTGCACAGGAGAACCCAAGGTTTTGGGCAGGTGTTCGTACAGCAGTGTAGGCAAACATGAATGTCATGCAAAGTATAGCGCCAATTGACATGGTACCGCGTCTACCAATATATGGTAATTCGACCATGGCACCAGCTATCATGGGTCCTGAAATAGAGACAGCGTTGACAATTAGATTGTTTTTGTAGGTGGTGTTGAGAGAGTCGTCACCAAAATCAGCGCCTCGGGATTGCAAATAAGTCGGCAAGAAAGCGGTGAATAGAGGGTAGGCCAGACCAATTAAAGCCCACGAAAGAATATTTAAAGAAGTTGAAAAACCCAAGGTTTTATTTGCAAAGAGACCACGGAGATGAAAGAGAATGGATTTACCTGTATCGCGAATATCAAGCTTTTGCATTAAAGTCTTGTTACTAGAATCGCTTGCAATGGTACCACAAGCCTGTAATTGAGCGAGTGTAAGAGGGTTAACTCTGCCAGATGATTGAGCAATCTTGTCAACAGACTTGATGACACCCTCGTCGTTACCGTTTGCAATATCATATTTGGGTGATTCCAACATGCGAATCACAAACACTCGAGCCATGGCACAAACCAAGACAAACGAACCACAGGTAATCCAAGTATACCTCCATCCCATATTTGAAGAGCGAGAACAATCTTCTGCGGACTCGCATGAAAAGTTAGCGATGAATGGCCATGCAATTAGACATTTAATGGCTTGCCCTACACCCCACCAAAGCGCGAGGAAAGTCAAGAGCCATTTATTCTTTTGCGGTAGGAATTCTAGAAAAGTGACAGAATCCAAGACTAAATTACCACCGCAGCCAAAATAAGAAACAGCGGAAAGCGAGCATACAGCGACAAACGACAATCCACCAGCTGTTGCAATGGCAAAGAATGCACAAAGAAACAGTGTCATGTTGAACGCAATTCTTCTGCCTATAATATCAGCCGTGAATCCCCAGAAAAGAGCACCAAAAAACAATCCCACGTAGTTTCCTGAGACCAACGCGGGATACTGGTGATTAAACTCTTTGTTGATTTGGACTTGGGTCACTGATTGCAATAATGCCAGTAATGAGTCCACAGCATATCCCATGCCATTCAGGCAAAACAGTTTGTAGTGGTATTTCGTGAACCCAATTTCATTAATTGCAAGGTTCACAAGTGCGATTTTGCGTGCAAGGACGTGGTCTGTAACCTCATACAGGTCTTGTTTGAACTCGTCGGAGGAGGTGTCAATGAACTCATGTTGAGTCGCACTTGCCTCAGTGTATTCTTTAGTACCTTGTGTGTCCATTGTGTCTATAAGTGAAGGAGAAGAAGAAGAAGAAAAAAAAGAAGAATAGAAATAAGAGCCAGATAATTTCTTTTAAACTATCAAAGGAAGAAGGTTTTAAAAGAGCAACTTGAATGAGCTAGCATGGATTAGAAACTGGGCAGCAAGTGGTCAGCAACACATGTATCTCTTAAGCCAAAGCTGCTAGAGCTCAAGAAATCGTTTAAATTGACAAAAAAGTTGGCTTCAATGGCTTCTAATGACATCATGTCACTCGTATCACAAACTCATGCAACGCAATCTCGATAATAATCCTGGGGAGGATTATTTTTGTACTCTCTGGGTAAATGGGTGCAATAGAAACCAACTTCACGTCCAATTGAATCAATGAGAATCAGATCTTCAAGACATGAAAAAAAGTTTGTGACGCATTTTTTCAGTTACTGTTGCATAAGGTTCAGATTGAAAACTCGAACTTCATAGAATGAACTTCATAAGAAGCCTGCCTTGGGCTGTAAAATAGTTTGAGCAGCACAAAAATCATCTCTAGCCTTTTGAGACATAATTTCCAGCTTATTGGAATAGCAGCATCGATAGCTATGACAAGCTTGGTTCCAGTAGTATTCAAAGATACCCCAACCCTTTAATTCCTTTCTTGGGTTTGCGGCTTTTGTTTGTATTATCTCATCACAGTCCATTATAAATTATATTGGCTTTACCATTCTACCATTCTACGACACTTCCTTTTTAAAATAACCAAGTACATTACCTCTTGGCCAATACTCACATACCAAAAATCCACCACCCCACGGCGCTTTACATGGATACATTGCACATCCTAAATGTGTCGACTCTTTCCACACCATTTGCGTGAAATGCCCTGTTGATTCTGAATAATCGCCATGATACTGCTTATACTCATTATACCATGCGGTAATTGCAGATTTAGGTGTGGGATACCCAATTGCAATGTTTTCACCATAGGGACCTCCGGAGTGGGCGAATTCACAGTGCTGCTGAGAAAGGTAGTTGGCGGCGAATCGGGCCAAGGTGTGGTTCCATTGCATGGCAGGCGCTTGATGGAATGAGCGGTAGAAATTGTGTGTGTGGAGACATTCAAAGTCGAATTCGGTGAGACTGGCCGCTTCATCGTCTGGATCGGTGGGTGCTGGAGCTGCGGCCGTTGTTGAGGTGGTGGTTGGCACCGAGCTAGTACCGGTTGAATCTGCTGATGGGCTTGATGAAGAGCTAGAGTATGGAAAAGTTTTATGCAAATCAACCGAGGATACAGATGCAGAACTAGCTGAGGGCAAACTTGGGAAATCAGAGACAGATTCAGTAAACGATTGACTGTTCAATGCTGAAAATGTTGAAGTTTCAACAGGAGGCCATGCAACAGTTTCAATAGGAGCAGATCTACTTGGATATTCAACGGTTTCGACGGGAGATGTCTCGGTAGAGCTATTCACTTCAGTAGTTGAAGTGGATACCCCACCTGGAACATAGTCGGTAGACTGGACTAAGGACGACCAAATGGTATGTTCAATCGTAGAGCTGGCTCCAATTGTGTTTTCAACAGAAGATGAGACCACAGTGTAGTTAGCCAAAGTGT
>JAKTYJ010000183.1:459-14351 GCA_030674515.1 Geotrichum armillariae | reverse complement strand
AAGAAATCATCCGAGGGCGTTGAAGTAGAGGGCCGTTTGATGGCAGCTCTCTTTTTGGCTAGAGATGCGAGTTTCGAAGACAGGGGGTGTTGTTGGTGATTTGGAGATGGAAGTTGATGGTAGAAGTGAAAGAAGGTGAGGTTGGGAAAACAAGTTTACTATTATGACTGTTCAAATATTTGAAATGATATCCAGTCACGATGACTCCAGACATTTGTTTCCGATGATTAACAAAAAGCTCATATTTCGATATTATCATTATCAAAATTAATTTGCATAGGCAATTTCATGTTTCTACATAAAGTGCTCTAAGTAGATATGTACATCGCTTTCACGTTTTAAAACCTCCCAACCTTACACCTTCACGCTTCCCACATATCCCATCTCCAAACCAAAATGTCCCTTCATGCAGACAATAAAATAGAAACAATTCTGTTTATAACTCCTCAGGTCTATATTTATGGAATTCCTCCCTTGAAATCGCTATCCCGTGGATATAGAGCCAATGAATGGGATGTGGCTAAACCCATGTGGGAAGGCCGGTTGAAGGTGTTGGAGATTGACGACTTGAATAATTCTAATTCACTACTGGTTTGTGAACTTCGTCTTGAAGACGTCGAGACTGGTGAATTGTTTGCAAGTGCTCCTTATTCTAGGGATGGTAAAGGCGTCGACGCGGTAGGTGCTTTCAAGCGCTGGGCTTGTACTTTCTAACTGGCTGTTAGGTCTCAGACTCCGCTAGATATTTTGCTATTCGGGTCGTTAATGGAACACAAAGTGTAGTCCTTGGAATGGGCTTTCCAGATAGAAGCGAAGCTTTTGAGTTCAACCTGGCTCTTCAGGATTACAAAAAGTAAGGATATCAAGGTTGGTATCGAATTTTAAGCTTACCACATCCGAGACATGCTGCTCCTTTGGATGACAGTTTAGATACTCAAAAAGAAGACTTTTCGCTTAAAGCTGGTGAAAAAATTCACATTAATCTCAAGGTATGTATTTTCCTCGAGGTTTCGTATTATTGTTAACATTGAACAGGGTGGTACTAGCATTGAGAAAACTACGGACGATGATCAACTCGAGCCTATAGCTTTACTTCCACCTCCTCCTGCCAGCAGCAGATCTCGTATTAGAAAGGAGCCTGAGCCAACGGAGAATGGTTTTGATGTTGACTTTGGTGATTTCCAGTGATCTTTTAATAATTGGATTGCAATATACTTAAATATACTATTTACATGGACAGGAAAACTTGTTGAAATGATGAATTAAGCGTCTCTAAGCCAAAGCTGTCTTCTTCTAACTCGATCTTTTCGGGAGTTAGTTCTGTGCTCAGTCCAACCTGACTGGATAATATCTAATCTTCTGTCCATTTCAGCCTGTCGTGCAGGAGCAGGCTTTGATACGATGGAAATGAAAAATTGTGAGCAGTTGAACTTCTTTGCAAGTGCCTTTCTAGTCCATTGCTCAGGGTCTTCAAGTCTGAGACGCTGAATCTCGGCGATCTCGCTTTCTGTGAGGTTGTAAGACTTTTCGGTAGGCTCGACTAATGGTGGCATAGACTCGGTATCGTGCTTTTGTTGGTTCCAAACTGCCTGCTTTCGAACATCATTGTTGGGTAAAAAAGCTGTAGGTGTTTGATATGGAGTAGGAGCAGACGAAGGAGGGTTATACACAACACCTTCAGGGAGCTGGATCTTGGTCTTGTTGGCTGATCTTACAGGATGAAAGCTGGTGGGAAAAGGCGTAGGAACATCCTTCTTCTTAGCAAAAGATGAAACAAGTCGGCACTGCGACTTGCTGACCAGAAGAGCGCGTGATTTGAAGGTAGAGAGCATGTTGCTGAAGTGGTGAAGTGGAGGTGCTGTGATTTGATGAAATAATTTTTGGGTGTGAAAAAAAAGAGGTTGGGAGAGGTTGGTATGCGTATATTTCAGACCCTAAGTAAAATAGAATGTGTGAATATAGATACCTCTTCAAGAATTTCACCGTGATTCAAAGCACAATTAACAATGAGTTCAGGTAATACAAACAGTGTTTCCGAGAAATACATACATGAATTGGCATCTGATATAGCTAATCAGCTTAATAGAAGCGTTATAAATGAAAATCTAGCGCGACAGGTCGTTAACTTTGCGGAAAAACTGCCTGATGGCAAGGCTTTCGTTCAAGCCTGCCAGGCCTTTGGCAAGTTCCAAGAACCATTCCTCCTGGGTGTTTATAGCAAGGTACAAGACGCAAAGAAGGGCTCTTATATTAAAGTTGAATTTGAGAACCAGACCAGCTCTTCAAATACTCTCTCAGGTATCTCACAAAAAGGAGGACTTATTTTGCCGCCAAAACGCGAAGTTTCGCCTTCCTCTGAGGTCAAGTATACTCAAATCAAGAGTAAATACGGTTTAGACCGTCTTGCAAAGAAAATAAAACTGGAAAACGAACAGAAGATTAAATTAGAATACGAGCCTGACTACAAGCCTGACTACAAGCCTGACTACAAGCCGAAGATCAAGTCTCAGGAAGATTCAAAGGTTTCGTTTAGAAAAGTTTCGAGTGCTCCCCAGCAGGCTAAAAAGGAAAGAACTGTGGAACCTGTCAATGAACGACTGAATAAATTGTCAACCTCTGCAAGAGAAAAACTCGAATTGATCAGGGCCCAGCGCAATCAGTCTTCTGCGAGATCTACGACGTATAATGATAGCAGAAGCCCAACACCAAATCAATACCAAAGACCGAGATCAGAAAGGCCAGATGTTCGAAATCAGCGTCGTTATGAGAAGCAAGAAGACCCTAATGAGAGAGACGACCAGGCAGGAAATGATGAGCTCGATGGAGAGTCACAGGTTGCTCTTGACCGAGATTGGTATACGGGAGACGAGTTTGGCCATACTGCCGGTGACGACTCTTACAATCCTTTTGGAGATGGGTTTTATGATGAACAACAAGAAGAGAAACTCCGTCAAAAAATGAATACACGAATGTCTAATATTGCACGACAAAAACAAAAAGAGTCCGACATGTGGGAACAAAATCAAATGGCGACTTCTGGTGTAAGGCAACAAGGATACGTCGACACTGATTTCAATGATGAGAACGAAAACCGGATTCATTTATTTGTGCATAACTTACGACCACCATTTCTGGATGGCCAGCAGGTGTTTACAAGGCAAAAAGATCCGATCTCGGCAGTCCTGGATCCTCAAAGTGACATGGCAGTGTTTGCAAAAAAGGGAAGTGCGTTGGTACGCGAGCGCCGTCAAAAGCGGGAACGACAGAAACAAGCTCGAGACGCCGCTAGTATGGCAGGTACAACTCTCGGAAATGTGCTGGGAATTAAAGAAACGGCAGAATATGAAGAAGAGGAAGAAGGTGAATCAAGCAATAAATTTGCAGAGCATTTCAAGTTAAAGCAAGAGTCTTCTAGTGATTTCAGCAAGAATTTATCAGTTAAAGAGCAACGACAATTTTTGCCTGCGTTTGCAGTGCGTGAAGACTTAATGAAGGTCATCCGAGATAATCAAGGTATGTTTTCTCTTTCTTTTTTCTTTATCCAAGCCGCCGTTGCTTTGAGGTGATTGTGTGTATGAATTTGGAATGACATGCGATAGATCAACGTATTTTGCAGGTAAGCCGTTATCGGAAATTAGTGCTGCCATATACTGACACGACAACTTTTCACCAGCTGAAATGATGGAATCCAGTGTACGTGGACTGACTTCCTCGATGACCCGAGCTGCTGAAATAATAGCGGCCACCGAATTACATTCACGGTTAATATCGGTCTCCAGCTTGCCCAGCAAATCCTTTGATCTAATATTCTCCCTCGCAGCAGCCAGATGCGAATCCCGAATAGCTTCCAATGACTCTGAGAAATCTTCGCCTGAAAGTGCCTTATCAGCAGCAACTAATAGTCTAGTAGTGGTCCCTTCAGCTTTGGTGTCCGTAGATCTAGCAGAGCAAACAACTGCGACTTGGAATTCCTGGCTGTATACTTTAACGATATCGTTGCAGATGGCCATTGGGAACTTTCCCACACTGGTTCCACCAAACTTTTGTACAATCCAGGATTTATCAGAGTTAGTCATTTTAATAGTAGTTTTAGTAGCTTTGAGTTAAGGAAAAGAAGAAGAAAGAAAAAGTTGGAAGAAAATTGAACTGCTTTAAAAAGGTTATACAATTCTATTATCGCGCAGAGACATATTAATGACTCTTTATCCCAGCACCGGATGACTTATAAATTATTAATGATTACTAATGTCACGTGATAGTAATGGATGCGCCGTCAACAAAACTCTCCTTTTTTTTCAATTCTTTTTTTTTTATAACCACTTTCAACGTCCCTGGGCTTTTTTTTGTTCCGTCCGTTCTTTTGAAATACTACTTCCCTCAAAGACCTTTGGCTCTTAAAGTACCAGGTTAATTCAGTTTCTAACTACTGCAGTCAACAGCTTTCTTCTCAAATATTCCACATTCAACAAAGACGAATTCTCTAGACTCCAACTCCTACCCAGACATGAGTACTGGTATGTATTCCATGAATTAGATTAAACTGATACTAACAATCACTTATAGGCCAATCCACGGCCACTGCAATTCAGGCTCAGCCTAATACTTTGCGTGTTAACGCTGATACCATTCCTTCGACCACCAGCGCTTCTACAAACAAACCACCCAAGAAATCTCTGTCAGACTCGTTTTTGCGTCTCTTTTCCTGTCTCTCGTCTTCTTCTTCTTCAAAACCTTCTCAGTCACGACTTAATAATGAACGCGCAAATAAGAATGACGGCATGTCCGCAGGTACGCGTGCTCAAATGGCAGCCGCGAACGCTGTAGCCTCTCCACACCACCAAAAACAGCCGTCCTCGTCGTCACAAACAAGTGCAACACCTATTATAATTCAGAAAGAAGATTCGCTCACATTGACACAACCTCAACTGCAGCAGCAGAAAGATGTATCGACTTCAACATTGTCGCCTGCTTCGGCGTCGGATTTGCCAATTAACCTCCCACATAAAATATCCCAGGAGTATCACGTCGTCCCCACTCGAGAGAACACAGCAACCGACGATGCTGGGTCTGTTAGTGATCATGACCGCAAAAATAGCATTACCGACAGCGAAAATCTAGACATGTTATCTGAATCACAACAACTCGCAATCCAAGAAGCAGAGCAACATGACTATGAAAACGCTGTCACAGTTGAACCCCCAGTGGATCTAGCCAGTTACCCCGAGTCCCCTGAGAATGATAATAGAGACCTCCTGGGACCCATTAGAAAAGAACTAGAAGGGCGCAAGTGTTTAGTCTTGGACCTTGATGAAACCCTGGTTCACAGTTCGTTCCGATACATTCGTCGCGCAGATTTCGTGATCCCAGTTCAAATTGATAATCAATTTCACAATGTATACGTTATCAAACGCCCAGGTGTGGATGAATTCATGCGTCGCATGGGCGAGCTTTACGAGGTGGTGGTGTTTACCGCGTCAGTGAGCAAATACGGAGACCCATTACTGGACCAATTGGATATCCACAACGTTGTGCACCACCGACTTTTTCGCGAGAGTTGCTATTCATTCCAAGGCAATTTTGTCAAGAATCTGGCTGTTCTGGGTCGGCCTTTACAAGATGTTATTATTATTGACAATTCGCCGACGTCGTATATTTTCCACCCACAGCATGCTATCCCCGTTTCATCTTGGTTCTCGGATGCCCATGATAATGAGTTGTTGGACATGATTCCGTTTTTAGAGGACCTAGCGGCCGAAAAAGTGAAAGATGTCAGCATGGTTCTAGACGTAAACCTAGAGTAATACGCTCTTGGTTAAGATGAAACTAAAATAAGTTGTTTAATATTTTTTCACGTTTGTTTGTTTGTACTCTTTTTGATTTTTCTTTAGTTCTTTTTATGTTTGCATTTCCTTTCTCTAATTCTCTTCTTTATAACATGTTCTTTCAAGACTAGAAAATCTTGAAAGTAGTCTGTTTTGTTCTCATAGTATTTATATAATTTATACATGACCTTTAATTTTATATTCAAAACATCAATTTAACTAGCAGAATAAGTTATGCTACCAAAAATGTATTGGAGTAGTTTGTGATATCGTGAGTAGCACACAGTGAGTTAAGTTTTTACCACGAAAATATCATTTCAAATTCGGAAATTGTCTCACAAACACGGTCTCAGTTTTTCTCTAGTTCAAGCAGCTTTTCTGTATCCTGTTTGATACTATTCTGGGTTCTCAAAACTCCAGCATCATCAATACTAGTAAATTGCGAAGGTGCAGAATACTCCCTCCAATCAAGATTGGGTTTCCTAAAAAATTTCAAAGTAGTTGATTATTTACAAAAGAATATATAGACAGAGAGTGAGACTAGTAAGTCATGAAATAGAGAGTTTGAAATAGATGCGGGTGACGTTCTTGTTAGACCTTTAAAGAAAGGAACCATAATTGCTTAGCTGTGATTGTGTGTATTTGTGATTGGGTGGTAGGTGGATTTATGCTCGTCGTTCAACGCTATAACCACTCGACGACTTCCTCGACAACAACTCTTTCTGTTGCATTTCAATCGATTCTACCAGATTAACTCGGACCAGTTCTTTAATTTTAACAACCTGACCGGCGATCTGAGGACTGACCTTTCTGTACACGACTGAACCGGTTTTGCTTAAGCCAAGAGCTTTGCAGGTATCGCGGAGAGTTTGGGGGAGTCCGATGAAAGATCGGTAGAGTTGGATTCTGTAGTACATGTTGTAGGTGGTGTTGGAGAGGGCGTGAAGCGTCGGGGGTTGTCTTGGGGTGAAGGCAGAAGGAGTGAAAAAAAAATTATAAGACTAAAAATTGATATTCATAGTTACCCTACATTACTCATTTTATATGGGCCTGCTTCTTTTCTATATCGGAACACATTAATCAAGGCTTTGGAGTTATAAATTTACATTCTCTAATGATCTCATGCTGGAGGCCAGCGTTAAGAAGGCATTGAAAGAGTTTTGTTGTACTGTGTATAGTTCAGAAGCGAAGCCTAATATGGGTACTGAATTAACACTGAATAGGTCTCACACAAACTCACAGAACATTTTAAACAAGATGTCAAAATAATAAAATTAAATAAATATATAACTAATAGTTATGCTAAGAAAGAAGAGGGGTGGTGATTGTCTCTGAAGAAGTTGAGGAAAGAGAGCCTCTAGAAAATTTTGTGACTGATTCTATCGCAGCATTGGCACCAGACATCTTCAATAGCTTCTGATGCCACGCTAATGATTCAGCTTCAGCTTCACGCTGGCCGAGATAATCATATCCATCATGGGTATGGCTTCCATGTGCTGTAACCTCACCTTCTTGATCTTCTAAATCGCTTTTGTTATTGCTCTCTTCGTATGAATGATATTCAGGCGACTGGATAATGGTATCAATGAGATAGTACTGGATGGTATTCATGATGACTGGAAAGATCAAAATCACAAATACAACTTGTAGTTCAGGACTCCAGTTTGTCCAAGACAACAGAAAAGCGCCAATTTTATCCAGCCACGGAATCAGTTCCATCGCACTATACATGACGCTTTTCATACACATCAAGCCCAGCAGATAAAGACCAGCTTGCTTGAAAAATGCACTCCACCGTGGGGGATTTCCATATTGACCTGATATAATCTCAGTAACTCCAACTCGAAACGCAGTCATATGGATAATGTAGAGGAAAAACCAGAGCACGGGTACGCCTACTGTCGTGTCTAGCAACAGATTAAGAAAATACCAAGTACAAGGATTATCATCGACATCTGGTTCATCGCTCTGGCTTTGTGATTTCGACAATAGTAGATTAATAACGTGAAGTCCAGCTGCCCCAAAAACTTGTTTTGAAACATCAAACAGCCAAATCCACCAGGGACGTTGCGGCGATTCTCGACTTCGTTTGAAAACAAGTGAGAGGATTGCAAATGCGCCCATGGTGCCTTGGATTATGAGTGCCAGCGGGCCAAATAATTCGCACTGAGGGCCATCTTTACAGTGTACCTTATCTGAGCTGAAACTTTGTAATATGGGTTCTTCATGTAGGATGAACTTGAAAAGAGAGATGAGACCTTGATTTAAAAGAACAGAGGGATTCAGCATTGGTGATAGCTCAGGAAGGCTCATATTAAAGACTGTAAAAGAATGAATATAAAGAGAATGAACAAGAGAAAGAAGGGTTCTTTTTTGCGCTTGGGGTCCAAAACCTCTCAGCGCGAGATAGACACACGCGTTCCCAAATCGGTGATTATTTTTATCTGACAGGAACGTCCTAGGGTACGGAAATCACGTGTATCAATTGTTTGGAGGGCTGAGATCAGAGCCAAAAAAACGATTTCAGCTGGTTTGATGAATGATAATAAGTGAGAAATGAAAACGATGAGCTCAAGAGGATTAAAAAAAGCTTGGATTATGCGTGTTGTTGTTGGGTGGAAGACTGACGTTGGATACATTTTTCTCTACGGCATTTTATGAAAGTCTTGAATACTTGAATAGCAACGATATTGAAAATTCAACCTCCTTCAAAAGAAACTATTGCCAGTATCTATACTCAAAAAACCCCTAATTATTTCGTTCTGTTCGTTCGTATTATGTTCATAGGGCCAGGCTCTTGATGTTAAGTGTAAGCTCGCACGGCTGAAACAATTTTCACTTGCCCTTTTTCATTTTGGCAAATTCTACACCTCCCCCATCACAAAAACCAATATTACAAAATGACTTCGACTAGTCCAGCAGACGAATCTGCTTCAATAAAAGAGCTAGCTGCTATTGTACAACACAACCTCACACATCACCATTTATGGACACAACTTTCTTTGGAAACAGTAAACCTTTCAGACAATCAAACATATACGCTCTGCACAGGCGTACCTCCCGAACAACTACATCCCGATGATGAGGTCGAGAATCCTCAGAAACTTCCAAGTGAATGGGTATTGCCTGTGAATACGCTGCAACAGTGGAGTATTCGAGAGTGGGCTGAAGTCTTTAGTGGTATTGATGAGAAACTACACACCGATGCCAGAAATGACGATAGTAAACCGGTTCAAAATGTTAAAAGAGTAGTGATGGCGGCTGTTACAAATGATGGTACTGTTGTTTATTACTTTGTTAACCGTGGAATTACGAAACCTCGAAAAAACTAAAAGTTCATCTCATTTCACTCTTGGGGATTTCATGTGTACATAAAAATATTCAATTCACGTTTTGGTTTATTAGATTTGGCTTATGGCTACTTATATTACTATAGTCTCTTTGGAGCTATATTAGTGAATGTGCATGAAATGGTATACTCGGAGTAGTAGATATCATGACTTTTCCGCTAAAATATGTGCCAGATTTTTTGTTAATCCATAAAATATTAATCTAACTTATATTCCGGTAGCTGGCATTCCATACTTAAGCGTCACCTTTTTGCGCGGTTCAATGTATTGAATATATTGGTAAAACACGTGCAAGGCGTATGATTCACATAGAGCTAGAGCAAGAAACTTTGTTTGAAAGTTCAAGAAGGTGGTAGTACCCGTCAGTGCATTGTTTAAGATTATGAAGTCGAAGCTCCTGAGAGTGTGTATGAGCACAGAAGAACGACGTTTGAATTGGCTCCGGCTTTTTGGTGTGGATGCTTCAAAGTGCTCATTATTCGGAAGCACAGACATATATACATAAGTATTCTTAAGTAAAAAGAAGGACCATATACGAGCATAAGTTTCAGCAGAAAAATCAATTTTGGGAAAAAAAAGAGCAGAAAGATCCCAAACAGGAAGTATGTCACAAGAATTTCAAAGATGATACTTTTAATCAGATCAATACCTTAGTCTCGACTCATTCGAGCAGAAGCCAACAAGCTAAATCTTAACAGCCGGATAGACAAGTGAAATCATTTGGCTGAATGAAGTAGTCCTCGATATTCTCATCACTCAAAACTACCTGCAATACTTACAATCGTGAAGCTGGTTTAAGTTTCTGTTTCCTCTCTTCAAGCCTATATTGTGATTCTATGATAGCAAAAGTACACATTATATTGAGTATGCCGACTTACCTGACTATAGATACACCAAAACAAGGAAAACATGGCATAAATCTAGTATCCAAGTTTTCTACAAACTCGAAACTGGCTTCCATTCCATAATTCATAATAGCCATCAAGCCTTGATGTGCATGCATGAGTATCTAGCGCGTGAACTATTCAAGGCACAGAATTCCCGCTAGGCTCGTCCAATAAAGCTTGTTTGAAAATTCAAAAGGCGATTGTGTGCCGAAACATTGTTGGAGATTTCTGGAGTAAATATATTCATGTGTTGACGCATACGAGTCTAGAGAAACAGTCTCAGGGTTCACTCTTAGCTTTTTGGAGGCGAAAAGTCATCAATTCTTTGAAATTGTCTTTATTCTCGAACAAAATTCCTTATCACGCCAAAGATAGAGCTAACAGGGTATTAATGCGTTGTGGATTTTAATGCCTTTTTTTTGCAAAGTCTCTCGAAATTGTTTGCATCTTTGCATAGATTCAAAAGAGCGAGTGCAAAGTTTTCTGCGTCTTTCTCGAGAGTTTTTAGTTGCTCCACTTGTGACTTCCCATATAGTTTTTTCTTGTAGGTTTTCATGAACTAAATAGTAGCATTCGTCATTTTGAACTATATCATACACATCTGAGATAGTATATTTCTTCGTATTTGCCTTTAATCAAATTGAGCAACTTTATATTTGTACGTGTACAAAGGATTGTCTTTACTAGAATCATGAAAAACATTGACGTCGTGTCATTTCCTGCATGATTTTTCAGCACGAAGGAACCTTGATTGAGGAGGGTTTCTTAAATATAGCAAGATGTCTTGAGCGTTGCATTTGAATCTCATATACTGAAAGGGACGCTTTTTGTGTTGCCGTTGTGGTCAAGGAAGTGCGTAAGGGTTATTTAGACTTGGCTAGCTAATATGGTGTTTCATTTAAATATAAGCCTCATTCTATCTCATTAAATACAAAAAATTATACATCTACTATGATTTTTGAATCTTACTTCTTTTGCGAACCAAACAATACCCTTCAATAAGTACTGGTCCATGCGTTTTGTTTTTGCGGACATCTAGCCATCTCTGAATTTTGTTGAATAAAATGACATATTTAACCACTGGAGGACGTGGAGGATTAGATTTTCGTCTAGATGATGATGATGATAATGATGATGTTGTTGTTGGGATGACTTCTCGTTTTTCTAATGCCCCTAAAGCTTGTAACGCTTGGACAATATCTGGTTGCCATATAAATGTACCCTTTGATATGTCGTCTATTGATAAGGTATGCGGAAGATTATCCTCTCCCGCCTCGAGCTTCTTCTGGTGGTCTTCAATGAACTGCGCAATAACAGAACACCAGTAAGAAAGATATGATGCAAATCCGTGTTCAGATAATGGCCGTTCAGGAGTTCCAACTATCCGTGCTTTTTTGGAAAGATAGTATGAATATGAAATCAAAAGCCGGCCTAAACCTCGCTGCTGAAAAGGCGGAAACACTGTAATGCATGCCAGATTATAGTTATCCCAAGAAACCTTCTCTTTTGAAAAGAATCCGATAACACGCTGAGCAGAAAGGACACTTTCACTTTCAATAGCTGACCTCAAATCAACATCTGGATGCAGATGGTTGTTCTGCGTTGTTGTTTTCATGGTACGGTCTTCATTATTCGTCGCAAGCGTGTCTAAAACTCGGATATTGGCAACTGAGATCGTCAGTAGGTAGTAGTCAAAGTTTTCAACTGAAAAAAATATGGACTTTGAGTCGAGAAATAATTTGGCAAACAATGACAGACATTGGGCGTAAAACTGATGTCTAGATCCGTCTACCTTTCGAATCTGGTAATATGGACTGTCATACACAACTCGCCCTGGAAGTTCATTTCGGTATGTGCATTTTGGCTAGAAAATTATTAGTCGTCGGTGTAGTTTGATATCTAGGTTAAACATACCATGTGAATGGCCATTTCCTTAGCCTCAGTCGTATATCTCATACATGTATCGCACACATAAAGAGTATCAATCACAAAATCATCAGACTGAGGTAAATGAAGAGACGCACTTTCAGTTGGATGTCGAGGTTTAGCGCTTCCAGGACCACGTTTAATGTCTTCAAAATACATGGGAGATCTAAACCAGGTCTGGAACTTCATGTTGCAATACACAACATTCAGTACATTTCGAACTGTATTCTGAAGTTTGGCCAAACACTCTTCCTCCTCTGCTCTAGTTGGTCGCGTATTGCTCATGTCGAACCCATCTATTTCAAGATCCTCGTATTTTCTCTTAGCCTTGGGAGTCGGTCTGGTAAGATTATCAACTTTAGGCTTTAAATCCAATATAGATTCACCACAGGATGTTATGTTGTCTGGTTGAGTCAATGATACATTGGCAAGCCCCATTGGAGTGATTTTTTCTTCGTTTCTTCTTTCCTTAAACGAATGACTGGAGGTATCTTCGTGCTAGTAATAATCTTCAATTATGAGCACAGAGTCAACAGCTATTATTTTCTCGTCTCCCTTCCTCTTTCCAGTAAATGCGATTTGATAAAGCGTCTATATGCTGTTCTTTGTAAGAGTAAGTTTCCTCGTCGCGTAGAGGTCAAATAGATCAGGGTAAGGTCTTTTATTCCTTCAAAAATGACCAACAGGAATCCAAATCTTTGAATGATGGTGGCCCATAAGAATCTCAAGACTTAGATTATGTTTTAGAAAGAAAGAAGGCTTGTCGACTAGTATAGCAAGTTTTTTGCGGTCATAAACTATGTCTTTTGAAATGGAAAGAGAGCGGTTAGCCGACTTAACTTGACTCAGCTTCATGGTGATTCTCAACCACCAATTCTCGTTTTCATAAAACATAGGACGTTACAAATTGAATCTTTCAGATTCTCCTCTAACTGCTATTTTTCAGGTCCTAATGTAATTCAATATGGCCTCAATGTTCAAGTATTGGCCTTGCTGAAACGTAAGCCATTGCATCTGATTACATAACGTGCTTAAACTTGTAAAGTCATGATTTCCTTCTTCCCTTCTTCTAACAGTTAATTTCAGAGCTTGTCTAGAAAGGCTTTACTTGAAGCTAAAAATCCTTCAAAATGTCGCTTCTAACACGATATTTGGCAATATTTGCCATAATTGTGCTACAGATATCCGGCCTTTACTACTTTGCCTTGGGATTCTTTCCGAAGAAAATCGTTCTGCCTGGACGAGCGTCATTTCAGCCCACCAGCGAAGACCACTTTCCTCCACCGGTCTTCAACAAACTTGTATTCATGGTAGTAGATGCAATGAGAAGGTGAGAGTAATATTCAGTTTACTTGTAATTTTTCTAACCAGAGCTTTAGCGATTTCATGTTTTCTTCGTCTTCCTCTATGCCATTTGTTCACGAGTTAGTACCCAGCCATTTCAGATTTCTACATCATTAACTCTCTAGGCTCATCAACTCTGGCAATGCTATAGGCTATACTGCCTACTCATCCCCTCCTACCGTTACTCTTCCTCGACTTAAAGGAATAACAACTGGATCAACACCAAATTTTCTTGATGCCATTCTAAATATTGCCGAATCGGATACCTCGTCCACACTGGCCAACCAGGACAGCTGGTTAGCCCAGCTGAAATCACAAAACAAACGGATTCGTATGTTTGGAGACGATACCTGGATCAAATTGTTTCCCGGGATGTTTGAAGAACACGACGGAACTGCCAGTTTTTTTGTTTCTGGCTTTACAGAAGTTGACAACAACGTCACTCGTCACTTAGATCACCAATTATCTCACCAAAGTGACTGGGATGTGCTGATTTTACATTATCTTGGTTTAGATCACATTGGCCATAAAAGCGGTCCTCAAAGCTCATTTATGCCTACTGA
>JAKTYJ010000182.1:0-14492 GCA_030674515.1 Geotrichum armillariae | reverse complement strand
AAGAGTGAATCTTTCTGCGGTCTTCGTAAGGAATCAACATGTTGGCGTACGTTTATATGGTGCTGGCAAGTTAAGATGTTGCTGTCGGCGGCGCTTCAGAATAACTGGGAAAACTCGGGCAAAAAAATCAAAAAGGGATTTCGCTGAGAGTGAGTGTTTGACATAGGGCTGGGGCTAAAATTCTGGTACTTTTGTTAGGGCTGAAATATACACTGTGTTGAAATATTCTATTGATTTATCACAAATTGCCTATTTAGGAAAATTGTGACTGTTTTCTATTGCTTGCATGGACCTTGAAAAAACTTGAATTAGTTTGTGAAAATTTTAAAAATGAAAAGAGACGACGACGATGTGGGAAATGTGGAAATATAGTAAGAGAAAAGTCGTAACAGGAAAAGACAAAGCGTCCAAGATTCGAGGACACGTAAAAGACACGACACGTCTGATCATATAAATATCACGTGATGATTATATAAACTTAGATTATCTAGATAATCTCGGTGGCGGCCTGTTCCAGCCTCCCCCCCGCCAACATAGTCAGATCGAACTCTCTAAAGTCCCCACCTCCACATCCACAAAATGATAACCCTACAAGGAGAGGATACCCTTACGGCGATTCCCCGATTATATACTAGAGTCTCATCTCGAATCTACGACAATGATCAATGTAAGTCTTTTCTCCACCCCACCCCCTTTTTAATCGATTGACAAGCGGTTGACAAGCTAACCTACTAGTCATGCCAAAACCATGGTTTAGACGTCTTGAATCTAGTCTAACTTCATACTGGAACGATTTCCAAATTTACCGGTTTCTTCGGATTCCCAAACTTAACTGGCTCATTATAATCTTTTACGCTGGGTTTTTGATAAGGCTCATGTTTTTGTTTTCGAGCCTTTATGAGTACCAAGCCTTGATGACAATGATTGTCTCTAATATCCTGTTGTATGGACTTGCAGATACTCTGGCCCAGACATTGAGCGCGATTCTGGCTTTTACGCCGGATCAGAGTCATGGTGTGAGGTTTGTGTGGGAACGTGCAGTGCAAAGTGTGAGTTTGGGTGAGAGTGCAAGTGACGATGAGGAAGATGAAGAAGGGCTGGTGGAATTGGGTCTAGCAGATGATGACTTTAATTTTGGCCAAGGTGATGGTGCGAGTCAGGCACGACGAATGTTGAGAACAAGCTCCAGCACTGTACAAGATTACAAGTCATATGATTTTAGACGTTTATCTTTATTCATGGTGTGGGGTGTTGTCCAGGCTTTTTTGCAATATGGCTGGTATGCCATTTTAAACGACGTCTACAGTGAAGACAATTTATTCTTGTCAGCCTTGAAACGAGTCTTGTCCGACCAACTATGTTATTCTCCACTCTGTAAGTCAACTCTACATTTTACCACTCAACAATCTTCTAACATTATACTAGCATTGGCCGCCTTTTTTGTCTATACAACTATTGTCATTGATAGAGGCGATTTAGATTCCGTCAACGCTAAACTGCGCGCTAAATACTTGCCAACCCTTGTTGTGAACTATGCGGTTTGGCCCTTGACCCAGTTCATCAATTTCTTATTGTTACCAAGAGCTTTGCAAGTACCATTTGCATCAACAGATAAGTATTCCCCCATTTTTGTTTTTTAAAAAACATTTGCTAACGGTTACTTACTCGGCGTATTCTGGAACGCATATCTTTCGCTGAAAAATGCAAAAGGTTAGAGCACATCTCTAAAACGGACTTTACATATTGCATTATTCAAAAACTTCTAGTTCTTTACAAACCGGCCTCCACAGTAGATACAAACATCCAACACCTTGAGCATTGTCTTCATGAGCCATCCTATTTGTTCGTCAGGTATATCCGCAACAATAGGCCGTCCACATCCATTGCAAGTCTTGCCGTTATACCGTGTAAGCGGAACCAACGTTATACTGCATCGTCTCCAAGGGTGGCCTCGTTTAGATTTGATGGTATACACGCTATCCTCAGCTGCGAAATCAAACATTTCCGTAAAGCCTTCGCCGAGGATTTCAAGGGTCGTCTCATTGTAGGAAGTTAAACACTTATTGGCTGCTTTTTGCAACTCATCATTTTGTTTGTTGGGCGATGTCAAAAGCGCTTGACAATAAGAAAGCACAATGGCCTTATCAAGTATAGTATCAATTGTTCTCACATCAGACGCCAAATAGTTCAACGCGGTCAAACCTAGCTTGTCAAGAATAAGTCGCGGATATGTATCTGTCGCCACTTTATAATGACAATAAAGGCGGTAGTTGTCAATTGCAGACGATTCAAAAAAATTGAAAATAATATCCTGTTCCAACTTAGCTGAAGACGGTTGAATAGTGGTTTGAACGTCAACCATACTTTTTTCATAAAAATGTTCGCTTATGGCTTCAATATAACCTGCCCTTTCCTTAGACTTTAAACTATTGCACACCGCTTGAATCTTCCACCAAGTTGCAATAGGCGACTGCTGAGTGACTGGCCACGCCTTTGCCATTTTCTCGGGTATCAACCGTTCGTTATAATCAGATAGGACCATGAACGAAATCCTGTACCTCATATTAGATAAAATAGGGTACCGAAGCTGCCCGTCTGGTACAATAGAATGCAAAAATGCAATGTAATCACCGAGAGGATTGACCGCCATCCCAAAACACTGGAATTGATACTTTTTCTCACTAGCCACGTCTTGTGAAAATGTTGTTCCTAGAAATTCACCAGCGGTCAGTCGGTCCTCAATATAAGTATCAATTGGATTCTGTGATTTCTCGACGTTTATCAACGCAGCTCCTGCGTCCAACTCAAGTGTTGCAATTAGCGACTTGTCGGTATCAGCAAACCCCACTAAAAATACAGACGCGTCGTTCTTTTCTGATAATCCCAAGGTGCTAATAGAGCGAGAAAGCCTTCGTAACTCGCTTCTAGATATAGAATTGCTCAGATTAGAGAGCTTCAAGTTCTGAACATCAAGAACCATGCTGACTACAGAAAGACCAAACGAGAATGCAAATACAAACTTTCGCGCATTCTAAATAGTTAGAGAGTTGCTTAAAAAGTAGGTGAACTTACCGAATGATAATATGAAGTTAAAGAACACAAAGACAATCTAGAAGGCTTGTGAATGAGTTCCAGCGGATTTGCATTCAATGTCTGGGTCTTGACATTATAAATAAGCGGACAAGTGAGAATCGAATTATTATCCAATCCAAGAAACAAAAACGAGATTCCTAGATCTTATGTTAGTATTTCACATAACCAGAATCGTACATACTTTCATCCTCACTGAACTCCATACTGCTAGACCATTCTAGTTTGGTTATCCAGCGACCGGGGATTTCAAATCGATGATACAGTTTTAGTTTTCCATCCTTTAGTTCCATGATTTGAGCACGCCCCGACCTTGTACCAATAACAAAGTAAACAGCACCCCATTTAGTAGATATCGAGGGAAATTGAGGCGACCAAGCCATTGCTTTTTTAATATTAGCCTGAGTTAATAATACCAGCCATCAAACTCACATTGAATAATATATTGAGGTAGACTGGCTCCATTTTTAGGTGGTCCTAATCCTCCATTTTCCTCTTCTTCACATAACACAGCCAGAACATCCAATGTCTATCCATTAGCCACATCATTTCATAGAGTACTGTAAGCATACCTTCTCCCATTGAGGAACTTTAAAAGTTCCCTTGGATTCGTAAAAAAACACTTCACCTCTTGTGGTCATAACAGACAGAATACAACTGCTACTTGTTAATTTCAGTCATGTCTCTGTTGTATAGTACTTACCCTTGATTATCTGCCTGCCCTGTCGGAGACCAGGCAACCTCGACTACAGTCAGATCTTGATTATAAAGCTCCAGGGAAAAGGTAATATCTTCAAACGCTTTTAAAAATGTCAGACCGAAGTATAAATGACTTCATAAAACATACTGGAAACTTCATTGTCAAAAATATATGGTTGATTCAATGTCGGTGTATGAATAATTTCGTAAAAGTCATCAATGCTCTGTTTGCCCTTCATGACTGACTTGACTGTATCTCCACTCATAGATGGACTCTGGGAATCATTAATTAAACGCGGTCACATAAAAACGCGAAACTCACAAAAATAGACACTGTTTCGCGTGATGGGGCAGCAAGCACTCCATCGTCAGACCAAACAAGACCATCCTGATAACCCGTAAACCACGATCTGGAAATTTTGATATCTGGAATCATTGGAGCATTCGATAAAAGTGTTGTATGGACGCTGTTCCAAAATATGATACTGATGTGGGAGTATTGACAAAATGTCCCAAGGATTTTTTTAGGCGGAGAACGAAACAATCAAACTCAAAAACAAACGTAGTTCTGTATCATGAAAGTTGAAAATTTAAACATAAAAACATTATCATTAAAAATTTATAAAAGCTCATCTTCTTGTCCTTCAGTCCTCGTCGTCAAACACAAAAGCTCCATCATTGTTATCTAACCTTGACGCAAGGTCGCCAACAAGACCTTCATCTCCTTTATCCAGAATATACCCTCGGCCTCCTAGATACGTAAGAATGACAGGCAGGAAAATGAGTCCATGAGCAGTGGCAACAATGACCAGCGAGAGCCACATTCTAAAATAATAGATTTCAAAAATCTTGGAACTTGTGAATGCAAGAACAGATACTCCAATGAACTTTGTCAATGCAATACCACCAAACACTGAGCCTCCAACACTGACGAGCGCGTTGAAAGCGCGTGCGTGACGGGTTACACCCATGCCTACAGGAAGCTGGACTTTCTGTGTAAAGGTAAATGCTCTGGCAACGTGCACACAGAACTCTACACCAATTCCAACGCAAATAACTAGGTTCACCAAACTGACTGCGTTCAAATTGACGCCCCAAAGAGCCATAATTCCGACAATGTCAGTTAGAATCATCACAACAGTAAGTACGATCACCAGAGCAGTTTGCAGAGATCCTAACAGAAAAGAAGCTACCAGGAAAATAGCCGCCAATGCAAAACCGATTAAAGCAATGGAGTCTCTAATAATGGTGGTATACTGGGCAAAGAAAATATAAAACACGGAGTACGCAAAAGTAGGAATTCCGGTCGACTCAGTAATAGACTTGGCGATACGACGTGCTGATCCATAAGCTTCAATAAAATCCTTTTGGGATCTTAATGGAACATGCATACTACGGAACTTGGAAGCTTGAATTCCCTGATTGCCATATTCCACGGACACTTCTGCAGAGTAAGGAGCTTTGCCACCAAGTGGACAAGGATCTGAGGGCGCATTTATCCAAGCGTTGAAGAAGTGCATAAACTCTTCACCTTGGGGCATGCCGCTCATGTTGACATCCCAAGCAGGTTCATGGTTTGCATAACAGACTTCGCATTGTCTTGGGTTAGACCCAGGTTCACAGAATTGCAGCTTATCCCGCTTCTTGACAAGACAACATTCGTCAAGATCAGGGTTCAACCAGGTGAAAAAGTCGTCTATCCAACTAGCAGGAGTGTTTTGAATGAAAGAAACATCTGATCGTTTTCCTTCCTGTTCCACGATATTTACAAGTGACATTTCATGACAGGTTGTAAACCTTCCACAAAGAGCTTGTTGAACTTCTCTGGAGGTAAAGTTTGCTTGGGATGTGACAAAATACACGGGTGGTCCTGTGTTGAAATATTGATAAAGATCGTTGAAATAGTCAACCAGGTAAGAGTCAGAAGGAACAGCAATTCTCTGATCCAGACCTAACTCTAACTTGGGGAACAATGACAGACCAATAGCAAAGAACGCAAAGAAGACAGTCACAATCACCGGCTTAACTTTAGCGCTCAAAATATATGGTGCATAGTGACGGCGAATGATCTTGGAAAATGTAGGTTCGTTTACTTTTTCAAAAACCCCAGGTGAAGCTAGCACTCTTGCGCTAAGAGATGAAAACGATTCTTGAGAAATACCCCTTTGCTTTCTTTGAGTAAGACATGGAAACAAGTCCAGACGGTTCGCCTCAATACGTTTTTGGTCTAACGTGATTGCAGACACAAACATTGTCATTTGGAGAACAAAGTTGACAAATACGGCTCCAGCAGAATACAAGGCAAAGTTTCGAACAGCCGGCATAGCTACAGTAGCTCCAAGAGCAAATGTGAGTGTTTCGCAAAAGGCGGAAAGCAAGATACTGGGACCAATATGTCCAACGGCACGCGACACACGTTCTTCAACAGAATCATTAGGGTGCGAAGCATTCACATTCTCCAATTCATGGGTCAGAAGGAAAATGTTGTCAACACCTACAGCGAGCACCAAAAATGGAATCACCTCCGCAATGATAAGCGTAGCCTTAACGCCCAACATGGAGAAGAATCCAACTGAAGCCACTACCGAGAGTAAAACGACGAAAATGCCAAACAAACCAAGTGAAAACTTGGATTTGACCAATGAGTTTTTGCCAAAACATGGAACCACTCCACCAAGTGCAACAGATGCGTAAAAGAACATGAAAACATACGATAAGGCGACAATTCGAGCGTCAGTATTGGTAGACTTGTTCAATTCCTTTTCTAAGGAACTTTCAGTGTTGAAACTTAATCGCAAACCTCGGTCTTGCGCTTCTTGTTGAATGTTGAGCAAGAAACTCTCAAGTTCATTTTCCCAGCTCGAGGCCTTTATAGCTACTTCTGATTCTGGGTCGCCGTTAGATACAACCCAGGTTACAACCAAAGCCTTAGAAGTTAGCACATCATCACCTTCATAGCCGCCGAAAATCATCTCTTTATTGAGAGGCTGGTTGAATGGAGGCAGACAAGTAACAGGGCTGGTGGCGCATGACTGGATTTTACGGCTCCAGGTAGATTCGGGAAGCGAGTCGATATCTCCACCAAAATACTGTGTAACGGATTGAAGCACACAAGTATCTTCAAATGGTCCATAACACACATCCGCAAATGCAAGTCCATCAGGAGTAACCAATTCACTGGCTCGTCGTTCAACTTCAAACCACCACTGCAGAGTTTCATAACTCATGACAGGTCCTGTATCATTAACCAAATAAGCTTGTTCACCGCGATAGAATGGACCAAAATTGGCATCATAGAACATTTTTTCTTGATACTCTGCGGAAGATGAGCTGACCCAAAGTCGCACAGGACTTAGTTCCAGCGAAAAACGGAACATACCAAGGGAAAGCAGGAATACACAAACTATGCAGCTGGAAATAACAACACCAGGAAACGACGCAAAAATGAAAGCAGATCTCGTGAACCATGTCTGAAGAGTCGAGTTCACGCTATATTGGCTCACTAGTTTATTCTCGTCTCGGAAGACTGAAAAGAACGAGTTTCTAAACCCGCGTTTGGTCATGTAAAACTCTTCTTCAGAATAATCATCAGTCTCGGGTGATTCTTGAAGCAATCGCATTGCGTCTTCACCTTTCAAGGAGTTTGATCTCCACGCTAGGTAAAAGCTATAGCCCGATACAACTAAGGTGAGGATTCCGGTATAGATGATGATGACTGCAAATGAAAAACAAGGAATAGAACCTACTTTACACTGGTGCGAAGACGCCAATTCAGGCAGAGCAGGACAAGAATCCGGACAGTCTGGACATGCACATCTATACTTTTCATCTGGATCATTACACTGTCTTGCAATTCCTGTATTTGGTACAATATCCTTAGGAACATCACCCCAAGGAAAATTCATTTGAAACGGAGAGCCCCCCAGTAACGGTTTTTCGTCACCGAGGAACTTGAGGAACTGTGTATAGTTTTTGGCGCCACCTCCAATTAGATCCATGGCTCGACCATTGGTAGCTGAGAATTTGACGTCTTTACAAGAATCATAGAATCCTTCAGCAAATACTGGGTCCACAAAATGATCCAACACGGTTACAATGTCTTCACCAGACTTTGAAATACCAGTTTCAGTAATATTGACAAAGGTAGACTGATCAGGTGAGCAAGTGAATCGACAAAAGAACTGAAAAAAATTGTCTTTGCAAGCAGGACATGAAGAAATAATATTTTCTGCTTTCTTCAGGTTCTTCTTGAGATTGTTGATCTATCATCGTCGTTAGAATCACCCCCCATGGTAAAAGAATAATATACCTACTTGATCGATATTGCAGCAGACATCCCCTTCTGACCAAGTTTCGCCACAGATATCAAGCAACGCCTCTCTAGTTTCATCATCTGGAGTCACAGCTTTAACATTTGCGGGACAAGGAAGTTCAGCGCCAAATAATGATTTTTTACCGCACTAACAGATTAGCTAACATTTAAAAACAAAACCAAAGAGAGAGAGAGAGAGAGAGAGAGAGAGCAAAAGCACGTACATTACCAAACATTGCACAGGTTCCGGGTTCATGAATATCGGTTATAGCAGCTTGTACTAACTGAAAACAAGCAATTGTTGTAAAGAGTTGCCACAGCCCTACAGGCTTCAAAGGCTTTACTATCATAGTTGCAGCTCTAAGTGAAACGAAATATGCTTGAAAATGATATGATAACCTCTGGTCTATAGAGAAATGTTTATGTGAAGCCCAGACTAAAAAGGTGTTATAGTTATAATTGTATGGTCGTTAAAGGTCATATAAAGTAGAGTTGAGTGGATAAAGGTCTGGGGTTGGGAAGTCTGATAAAAAATAGTAGTATGGCCTTGGGACTGGGATTATGAGCCCTAACCCAGATGGCATAATTTTGGGTCGATTGGGCTTTTGACAACACGCAAACATCCCTTGCACTCTGGATATCAACCATATAGCAGAAACTAATTCTTTTACTATTCGGCAACATCTCACTTTTCTAGAAAATACAAATCAACAATTCTACAATGGTATGAATCAACCGACTGCAATTGCTTGTTAAATGGATGCAAATGCTAACTCCCCCTTTTTCCATCAGTCTGACGACCCTTTTGACGCTTCCCTCGACCTTCTTAGAAGACTGAACCCCAAGCACATCTCCAAGAACCTCACTTCACTCTGCCAACTTGCGCCAGATCTCGCAGAAGATCTTTTGTCCTCAGAAGACCAGCCTCTCGGTTCTAAAGTGTGCAAGAAGACCGGAAAGAAATACTTGACTTGTGATTATAACCGCGATGGAGATAGTTACCGAAGTCCCTGGAGTGGCGAGTATGAACCAGAACTGCCAGATGAGGATGGTGCCAAACCAAGTGAAGAACTTAGAAAATTGGAGGTGTTTGCGAATGATTCGTTTGATATTTATAGGGACCTGTATTATGAAGGTGGAGTCTCGAGTGTATATTTGTGGGACCAGGATGATGGATTTGCAGGTGTTGCGTTGTTCAAGAAGTGTATGTTTTCTCATTTGAGCTAGAAGTAACTACTAACAGAAGTTATAGCATCAGAGAAAAATGGTTCTGAGTCTGGCGCATGGGATAGTATCCACGTTTTCGAAGTTGAATCAACTTCCCGCAAATCTGCAATCTACAAAATCACGTCTACTGTCATCCTTGACTTAAACAGTAAAGCTCAAAATCTTGGCAGCCTTGAGCTCAGCGGTAACTTGACCAGACAGACTGAACAGTCTTTACCTGTCGAAGATTCTGGCTCGCACATTGCCAACATTGGATCTATGATTGAAGATATCGAGTCTAAACTGCGAAATGTACTGAACGAGGTATACTTTGGAAAGACTAGAGATATCATTGGAGATTTAAGAACTGTTACGGCTCTCTCTGAAACGGCAACTCAAGCCAGACTTCATAGCGAGCTTACAAAGGGTCTTGGTGCTTAAATAAAATAAGGTCTTTTTCTTGTTCATAAATAAATACATGCTAAATTTTTTTGTTTATCATTATTAATCGGCGTCACTGCTATCTGCTTCTTCATCTGAACTAGAGTCACTTCCTCCAGCAGGCGGGGCTTCGCTATCTGCGATTCCAACAACACCCCATTTGATGTGGGTTACTTCTTCCAAACGATCTAGAATTCGGGACATGGGAGTGTAAAGCCCAAACTCTTTGCGTTCGCCATCATAGGAATGAAGCATACCCACCACACCTAGGCTAGGACCTGAGACAGTTTCACCACCGTAGGAGTCTTGACCATCACAGTTCTTGTGCAGAATCCAAGCCCCGGAATCGCCTCCACTAGCAAATCCAGGTGAGTTTGAAGAAACCACAAACTCACTTGACTGCAACTGTCCATCGGCCCAGTACACCAATCGAGGTCCATTTAATTGCCCACTAGTGTACTTGGTAGTGCTTCCATACTTGAAGACCTGCATACCAGGGGTTGGCTTTGAAACAACGTTCTTGACATAGAGGTTACCAAACATGAGTGCAGGATCATACTCTGAAAACAAAATATCGTCACCCAGAAAGTTTTTGCACTTGAGCTTTTCGTTACACTTGATGATGGCCACATCCGAGAGTTGTTTACCAATGACTGTGCGTTCACCCCATACAACTTGTCCAAACGCGGGTGAATTGCCGTTCGAGTACTTTGAGGTAACCTCGGTTGCAGCGCCAGAATAAGTTTTGTGCTCAATTGTGCCTGGTGAAAACCGTTTAGCCTCTTTTGATAATGCGTCCTGGTACATGGTGGCAAGGTATGAAGAAGGAACGGTGATTGGAGCACCTTCATTGTCGCCAGAGTCTAAACACACATGAGCACAGGTTACAGCAAATGTGGATTTTGAAAACTGAGCAGCTGGTGCGTTACTAGAAGGATCGACGCGAGGGTAAATGTAACCTCCCAGTGTACCACTCATTGCGGGGTTGTTTTGTTTTGAGAGTGACATGGAGATTGGTGGTGCAAGAGGATCCGCAGGCTCACGGAAAGGAGCTTTAAACGAGCCATGACATGCACTGATGTAGTTTTGCTGACACAAAAAATGAACGTCAGGCCTCAACTCTGATAGAGAAGAGACTTGTGCAAAGTGTTCACTTCGTAAATTAGGGTATCCGAAAATGAGGGACATGACTGAGAATTCCGGAGCAAAGCCTCTTAGAATGGGGGCAATAAAAGCGCCAGATTGCTCGTTTGTGTTTTCTGAGGCGTGGCTTGCGGCGACTTCGAGAATCTGCATGACCTGTTGTTCGCATGGCAGTTCTGGAATTGAACCCACCGCAAAGTTTTGTGGAAGCTGTAGTGTGGTGTCAGAAGCTTCTTGTAAAAGTTTGAGTTGTACACCTAAACAGTATAGTTTATGCAGGAGGATAGCCCTTTGTCGACGTAACGGGCTAGCTGTGAGAAGATTGTCAACGAAGTGAAGCACAACTTTGATGATGGATAATAATGCAGGTTCGCTGTGTAGAGTGACTGTGCCAGGCTCTACTGATTGTAGAGGAGCTGAAGCCAGAGTGCTAGAAAGACTGTTGGTCACATTTCCAGCAAGAAACATGACTTCGGCTATGCCATTATTGGCTTGTTCGAAATGGACCAGTAGATTTTCAGCGAGTCTTTTGAGTTCACCAGAGAGAGTTAGAGTTGTGGTGATATGAGGGTTTGTAAGATTAGTCGGGGGAGGAGGTGGTGGAATATGATGAGAAGTTAGGGATGAGGAAGGGGAATGTTTACTTGGGCTGTAAAGAGAGTCTGCCACAGAAGGTTGTGAATTAAGTCTGTGAGACATGGATCTTGGTGATTTCCCATATGGAGTACTGGGAGAAGTACCTTCTATGGGTACTTCAGGCATTAAACTAGGACCGGCCGTGGCACCCTGACGCCGTGCAGAAGTCGATCTTCGTATAAGTAAGTCCTTTGGTTGGGTATTTGTGGGAGTACTTTCAGGATCTTGAGCTGGAGAGTATTCAGCAGTTTCGACGACTCTCATAAGAGTTACAGGGGTATTGGGTTCACTGCCTGTTCCTTCAGTAATAGCACCTAGGCCCTTTGCTGAATATCGAGAAGAAGGAGCAGTAGATCGGGATGCAGAAGTGCGAGCTCGAGAGAAAAGACTGGACTGTGCCGAACTGATGGTAGAAGAGCTAGATGCAATAGAGGCTACTTCAGCCTCGTTAGCTTTCCACCGGGGGTATCGACGGTTCGGACTTTCTACAGAGTTAATTGGCGAAGGGTTGTAAGTCGGAGAACCAAAAGAGTCGAATTCCGAGTTATCGAGTAACTGATTTTGAAACTGGCTTTGAGGTGACATGGATTCAGTAAACGAAACATTGCGATGTTTATTTGAAGTTGGGATCGAAAGAGCAGAAGCTTGGTCTAAAGTCGGCGAAGTTGGTTCATGTGGTTGCTGTTGTTGTCGTAAGTTTTCATCGCTAGTTGAAGGAGAAGGGGTAGAAGAAGAAGGTTTCTTTGACCAGTTCGTGAGGAAACTTTTATAGGACTTCATGACGGTCGTGAAGGTTTTGAAGGAGGAATAATACAAGAAAAGCAAGGATATAAGAACCTTGAAATGAGAAACGAAAAAAAAGGTTTAATATGGGCACGGCATCAAGAGGCACAAGATGTTCACGCCCTAACCCACCATCCTTTGGGATTTCAAAATTTGCCGTGGAAGGCGCTGCATTAGCTAGGCGAGAGAAGATCAACCGTTCCAAAATAATTGTGCTATTGTATCAATACAAAGCCAATGCATTTGGGGGCAACCGATCGATGATTCTAGGGGCCCAAACGGCCTTTAGGGTTGATCGAGCAGTGGTCCCAAGGGCTCTCAAAGGTACAAAAAGTGATTCCAAAGGTGGAGGGAACAAGGGTTGCCAGTAAAATTACGTAGGGATCACCAATCATTATGAATTGAAGCAAGAATTCGCATGGAAAGCTCAACCAGAATTGGTAGTTTTATATGAGCCATGATGATGATGATTATGATGATGATTCATTTTGATTCAGATTACGCGTCAAAGTCGTGGAAATCATCATCATTATGATCGATTGGTTGTTAGTTCATTGATAAGAAAGAAGGTGAAGAAGTTTGAAAGTGAAGAGAGAAAGAAAAAAAATTCATGATGCTACTGCTGCTGCTGCTGCTGCTGCTACTACTGCTGCTGTTGCTGCTGTACTTGTACCATTTCCATTCAAATCTTGACGAACCATTACACATTGCATGTGGCGATAAGAATCGTACATAAAAGTGGATTATGTAATAATTATTAATATATAGACAATAAATGTGACGCGAATTTCCTTTTTAAGTAACTTCCTAAATAGGAAGTTTCAATTTTTTCTCTTGCTCACAGTACGTTTTGTTAAAACAATTTTGACGCTTCTTTTCACTCTGTTTTTTCGATCACCCACAAGTCAAACTCGACCTTCAGATACTAAAGGTATGTTCAAAATGCCCCCTACTTGTTGATGCTGTGATGCTGTAAATCTGTAATACCCGTTTGTCTTTACTAACTGTTTTAGACACAATGGCTCACGAGAACGTTTGGTTTTCCCACCCCAGAAAGTACGGAAAGGGCTCCCGCGAGTGGTAAGTAGAATTCTCAACCCTCCCACATCATCTGAAGTTAACATGTTTTTCTAGCCGTATCACCGCTTCCCGCAACGCTGTTATTCGCAAGTATGGTCTCAACATTTGCAGACAGTCTTTCCGTGAAAAGGCTGCTGATATCGGTTTCGTCAAGTACCGATAAACGCATCATATCACTGCTTGGTTAATGAAGTTGTATATTGTTAATGGGTTTTTCTAAATATTAATAGAAGAGTTTCTAAAGATACTTTTCACATTGTAAAATAGCCATGTTGGTAAACCTTTAAAGTGCGTGCTGATTGCTCTTTATTTAAAAAAAAAATTAATAACCAAATATTGTATACAAAGCTCAGGGCTCAACCCAGACTCTTCTGTTCTAATAATGACTGGTGGAGTGTCGCTGAGTGATGATGACAGTTCATGACACACCACCCTAACCCCGCTTAGTAATGCTGGGAGAAAAAGTTTTCATCTTTGGGAAAGGGAAAATATATATCTTTCCAAGGAAAATCCTTTTTGCCTATTAGCAATTCACCTTTCAATCTCAACTCAATAAATTCACTATGGAGATTTCTATTTCACGAGGAGTTAACAGCGAAGGTGTGCCTTTTTTCACCTGCAACACATGCGGTCTTTCATTTCCTACTGCCGACCTTCAACGGCTTCATATGAAGACCGATTGGCATCGATACAACTTGAAGCGTAGAGTAGCTTCATTGCCACCCATTTCATCAGAGGTGTTTGTCGAAAAGATCTTGCAACAGCAGGCTCAACAGGAGGAACAAGATGCAGTCAATGAGGGCCGAAAAGGCCGAGGATCTGGACAACGACAAGCGACCAAGAAGGATAAGAAGCGTGAAGAACGTTTACAACGTAGATTGGCGTCGAATCAAGCAGCAGAAGAGGCTTCGGAAACTAGACGTCCTAGATCTTCAAGTCCTGCAGCTGGAAGCGTTGTTTCTTCGAGTTTTTCACTTGGTGATCCTGTTAGCGAAAGTGGCGAGTCAATAGAAGAAGATGAGACTCTTTCTGATGCTGATTCTGATAGCGAGAGCCGGTCATTCAATGGCGGAGACTCTGAGACTGCTAGCAAAGCCGAGAC
>JAKTYJ010000181.1:0-14586 GCA_030674515.1 Geotrichum armillariae | reverse complement strand
CGCAGGGAAGCAGAGGATAAGCATGGTGTCTCGATATCATCCCCACGTGGAAACACTTTACCGTATAATAGAATACCAGCCCAAGGAACCTCCTCTAGGAGTCCTCCTAACTTGGTACAGACCAGACCTATGATTCATAATTCAAAATCATTCATTTCTGTAAACTGAGTATCAATTTGAGTCAAAGTCACTTAATATAACGTCTTCAGTAATAAATAAAAAAATTAACAGGGAAAGAGGAGGCCGTCCCATTTTCTCTGTCATAAACGAAATAGTTCAATCTCTCATACATAAATTGTTTTTTTTTTCCTTTCCTTCTAAGACAACAGAAAATCTAGAAGTTATTTTTATTTCTCACTTCTTTTTCTCTTTATCGCCTATTGTTATCTTAAGAATAACCTTTTAACACATTATATTTTATTGTAAGTAGCACCACTTGGACCTTTCTCATCTCGCCACTGTCAGAGCAGTTATTTGACAAAATTTGAATGAAGGTGATCAACAAAGCTTTGAGCGATTGATTTTGCATAACTTTCAACTAACATTTCTACCAAAGTCGCCAGTTGGTTGAAATCATGACTATTTGATTCTTTTCCATTTAGCAACTCATCATTTGCATTACACAGAACATTCGATACTAGAAAATGTCCGATTCCAAAAAAAATCCAAAAGGCTTGGGCTTAGGTCTAGGCAAGGCTTCTTCTGCCCCTGAAGATGCCGAGAACTCCCAAGCAGAGGTCTCTCCGAATCTCAGAACGACCAGGCAGTCAAGTATAACTCAACCCCACAACCCTCGTAGACCCCCTATTCGGTCCATTAAATCTTCAACTCTGCAATCTCCAACTCTACAAGCATTGGCGTTTCAGCCTTCTCCCAGTGCTTTGCGGATTTCGTCTACATCTTCCAACAATCCGGAAGCTGTACCCGGTACCTTAAAGGCCAGAAAATCAAATATAGGCTCTGGAAAAAACCCTAGACGGTTCAAGTATAGTACAGACGATGACCATGAAGAGCTAGAGGCCGATTATGGACGCGACTATATGGAAGGATATACCCTAGGTCTAAAAGAAGGACGACGGAGAGCCATTGAGACTTCTGTTAAGCGGTCTCCTCTTATAGGTCCTTTGTCTTCTAAAGACCTACGCCAGGCTTCATACTTTACTGCAATTCCCGGCTCTGATGATGGTAGGCTACTCACTCCAACGGGTGAGAATCCACCTGCTATTCGCGACGAGAGAAAAGCTTCCGTATCTAGTCCTCATCTGCATACACATTCATCAGTCGGTAGTATTATACACGAAATTATTGAGCGGGAAGATGGCCATAATACAAAAGGATTACGAGAACTGCAAGATCACCTCAGAGAAGAATTAGATTCCCAAGACGAATATGATGAGGATGAAGAAGAAGATAATGCCAGCATTTCCAGTATTGAAACATTCACACTTCGAGAACGTCAAGATGCAATTAACATTACTCATCCTTTTGGTATCAGAATTTGGAAGCCTGCTCTTTACAAGAAAATTAGATCTGTTCAAAGAATTGCGGAAGGTGATATCCATTCACGTCCAGGTAAGGATATCGCATGGTCTGTCTGGCTAGGAAATGGCGTTTGGACCCTCACATTTGGTTTATTATTGTTCATTGCATGTGCCATTTCAGGGTTCTTCTGCTTTACCTTGTTTTGGAGTTCTAGTTCCTATCAGTACGGTAGAACCTTTTTCTCTTTAGGCCGTTACTTGCTATTTCCATTTGGAAAGTGCGTACAACTCTGGCAGGATGAGAACTATATCTGGGAAGACGAAGGAGAAGGTAGAACTGTCGCTGAATACGAGCGTTGGCAAACTGCAGATGTAGAACGTGGAAAACTATTTTTTGGTCCTACCAACTCTGATACGCCAACACCAGGCGTACATCGATCCAATTCTACCTCCACTCCCGCAAATGCGAATAATGAGGAGGTTCAGGGTCAGAGCGACTCTCAAGACTCGGCAGTCATATCTGCAGGTGAAGCTAAGCGTAAACGACGTTACTTTGGAAGAGGTGAATGGAATATTGGTCGAATCATGTTTTTCTTCTGGTACTATATTCTGCTCATGCCATTGCTTTATGCTGTTTCTCTTATCTGTTGGCTTGGTGTGTTTTCAATCCCTATGGCCAAGGTAACAACTACTATTGCCAATCATTTACGTCGTCACCCTCTTGCATTGTCCTTTAGACCTGCTAGTACATTAAAAAATCTTTCGTCCACTGAGTATTCGTCTTCAATTCTTCTTTGCACGTACAGAGCTTTGGGAATGCGTTATTACAAGTACACAGTCGATGGTACAAATATCTTCTTCATCAACTTGATGTTCCCTGTGCTATTTGTTATATTCGACTACTTCTTGCTTGCCGAAACTCTTAAATGGGATTATTTCTTTACCAGCCATTACTTTATCTTCTTTCTTTCACTCGCTGCAGTGATTCCTCTTGCATATTTCATTGGTCAAGCCGTTGCTTCAATTTCAGCTCAAACGTCCATGGGAATGGGTGCTACAATTAATGCATTCTTTTCAACCATTGTTGAGGTATTTTTATACTGTGTTGCCTTGAATCAAGGAAAAGGTGACTTGGTCGAAGGAAGTATTGTTGGTAGTATATTTGCAGGTGTTTTGCTGCTCCCTGGTCTCTCCATGTGTGCAGGTGCCATTAGACGTAAAACCCAACGTTACAACCCCAAGTCAGCGGGTGTCAGTTCTACAATGTTGTTGTTTGCGGTTATTGGAGCATTTGCGCCAACTATCTTCTATCAGATCTACGGTACGTATGAGCTGAGATGCGTTCCTTGTGATGGCATTGCTAGCATGGAATTGGGCAATGAATGCAGTAGATGCCATTTCTACCAAGCACCTTTGGATACTGGTCCATTGTACACCGAGATCATTCAGCCATTTAGCTACATGTGCTCTACCTTACTTTTTATTTCATATGTCATTGGACTTTGGTTTACACTTCGTACTCATGCCGCGCTGATTTGGCAAACACCAACAGTTTCTCAGCTTTCCGGTCAGAACCATCCTCTGAACATTGTTCATACACCTGTCGTATCTACACCACTACCACTTCATAACACGGACTCACCTTACTTGGCTCCAGCAGACACAACAGCCGTGCGTCCCAAGAGTGCCTCGAGGCGCACATCCAAGAAGCAAGTCACACTTGCCGCCGTTGAACCTGTTCCCATGTCCCTTCCTCCTCCTGCTTCTGCTGCCTTGGAAACTCAAGTGGTAGCAACTGGTGCTGACAATGCAGGTGGACATGATGCTCCCAACTGGAGCAGAACTAAGAGTACTGTTATTTTATTAGGAGCCACTATTTTGTACGCAATCATTGCAGAGATTTTGGTTGATACAGTTGATGTTGTTTTACAAGGTACAAACATTAGCGAGAAATTCCTTGGTATTACTATCTTTGCATTGGTGCCTAATACAACCGAGTTCTTGAATGCTATTTCATTCGCCATGAATGGAAATGTTTCATTGTCAATGGAAATCGGTTCTGCCTATGCTCTTCAAGTATGCTTGCTTCAAATTCCTGCTCTGGTATTTTACTCTATCTGGATTGGACCTCTGGGTACTGACATTCAAGACTACATGTTCACTTTGATTTTCCCAAGATGGGATTTATTTATGGTTATATTCTGTGTTTTCGTGTTTTCTTACATTTATGCAGAGGGCAAGAGTAACTATTTTAAGGGTTCTATTCTGGTCTTGAGTTACCTGGTTGTCATGCTTGGGTTTTACTATTCAGCTAACAACGACATGACTGGAATGCTAAGTGCTGGCACTGCTGTTCAACTTGCAGCTCCTAAGTCATCTACTGGATTACAGTTTGTTCAACAAACAACTGTCTAACATGTTTTGTAATTTAATTAATAAAATTGAAAAAATAATATGTACAAATGAGCAAATCAGTTTGTTCTTTTTAAAACCAAGGCAAGCCCTTCTTCTGCTTAGCTTCAAGTCTACGTCTAAACTTGGCACCTCTAGCCTTTGCAATAACCTCATCTGCCTTCTCCAAAGCCTCGGCCATTTCCTTCTGTCTCTCTGGTGCTTTTCGTTCAGCCTTGCTGAGTTTGAATCGGTGTGATCCTCGCACAGGCGTCTTGTTCTCATACTTGTCTTCGTAGAACTTTTTGTTGTTAGCCAGCTGTGGCAGTAAATGAGTGATACCGTAACGGTACGCAGCTTTGTATAGATCACTCTGGCGACGGTGCGAGTAGATGGGATCATGCAAACGGTTTGTAATAGGATGTCTGTTTGCCAAAAATGGGTTCGCGTCAGCAGCGTCCGTGGAGGTAGATTTGACAGCGTATTGTCCGAATGGAGCAGGTGGGTATCGAGTGAAAAACTCAGCAAGAGGCTTAGGCAATTGTAAGAAGAAAGGGTTGCCTTGTGGAACGACAGCTGAAGAGTCGTTTACAGTCTCAGCAATGACATTGTTGGTGATCTGTTCAGATTGCAGGTGTTTGAGAGTCTGAACGTTTTCAAGGATCTTTCCAGCTTGAAGACGTTCTCGAAGACGAGGTGCTTGTCGATTAGCAATAGCCTCTATGTTGTGTAAAAGCGATACAGAAGGTCTCATTATGTATATCGTACTTTGAAAAGGAGTTTCAAGCCCGTTGAAAGTTCATCCAAAGGTCCAATAACAGAGTCGTGAATTTTTTTAGGCGGTGAATTAATTTTTTCAAGCTCGTAACATGTATTATGTAACAGAAACAACCAATCGATATTAATTTGGGGTTAGGGACTAAACTCCACTGTAAAATACAAACTCAGTCACCAAAGTTTCATTTATGACATTTTCTTGCTCCTTCCTTTTTTTTCAGTATAAATTCTGTTTCTTTCTTCTTTATTTCAATTGAATTGAATTCCAGGAAAGTCAATTGAAATGTTATCTTCTATTCGTCTACGATCCACGCGCTCTGCTATCGCTGTTCGCAGCTCCCTTCCTACAATTCGCGTAAGTTTTAAATTAAATAATCTTTTAATGTCTAACACTTTAAATTTCTAGCACTTTGCGACCACTAAGAAGATTGCTGATGAGAAGGTTGATGAAAAAGTTGCTGATGAAAAGAAGTCTCGTAAGCCCGATCATAAGATTGAAGAGAAGTTCATTGCGAAACACAATGTTTTTCAAGTCGCTACCTACTCTCGCCCTACCACTGTCATGCACAAAGGATTGGGTTCACGCATGTGGGATATCAAAGGAAACGAGTACATTGATTTTATGGCTGGTATTGCTGTTACTGGTTTGGGTCATTCTCATCCTGCTATTTCGCATGTTTTGCACGAACAAGCTTCGACTTTGATGCATTCCAGTAATCTCTACCATAACGAATGGACTCCTCAACTCTGTAAATCTCTAGTTGAAACTACGCGAAAAGCGGGCGGTTTTCCTAGTGCACACGCTTCGTTTATTGCCAATAGTGGGACTGAGGCCAATGAGGCTGCGCTGAAGTTTGCGCGCAAATGGGGAAAGATTCAGGGCGGAGGAAACGATTCCAAAAAGACTGGCCTCGTCAGTTTTACAGGTGCTTTCCATGGTCGTTCCTACGGAGCTTTGTCTGTTACTCCTAACCCCAAGTACCAGGCTCCTTACGGACCAATGGTTCCTGATGTCAAGACTGGTACCTTCAACGATGTTGCTGGCTTGAAGTCTTTGATTGACAAGAACACAGCCGGTGTTATTGTAGAGCCCATCCAAGGAGAAGGTGGCGTCAATGTTGCCACGCCCGAATTCTTGATTGCCTTGCGCAAGCGATGCACCGAAGTTGGCGCTGCTCTTATTTTCGACGAAATTCAATGTGGCCTGTCTCGTACTGGTAAGCTTTGGGCTCATCAGAACTTCCCTGAAGAGGTCCAGCCTGACATTTTGACTGTCGCTAAAGCGCTTGGAAATGGCTTCCCTATTGGAGCTGTTATCGTAAATGAGACTATCAGCAACGCCATTCAAGTGGGTGATCACGGTACTACTTATGGTGGTAACCCCTTGGGCGCCCGCGTTTCTCTTCAAGTTCTCCGCGAGTTATCCACTCACAAATTGCTTAGTGGTGTTAGCAAGCGTGGAAAGCTCTTGGAAGCCAAGCTCGATTCATTTATTGAAAAGTACCCTCTGGTTGTCAAAGAGCGCCGCGGTCTTGGACTTATCCAAGGTCTTGAACTTCATATTCCTGCTCACCACGTCACTTCACGATGCCATGAACAAGGTCTTTTAATCATTAACGCTGGTACCAACGTTCTCAGATTTGTTCCTGCCCTTAATATCCCTATTCCTCTGCTGATGGCTGGTTTGCGTACTTTGGGAAATGTGTTGAAGCCTATCCAAAAGGATCTCGAAGCTGGTGAAAAGGTCAAGAATGCCAAGAAGGCATAAATAACTCTGTGGAGATACTTGTAAGTCAATTATTTAGAATAAAATAGAATAATTGAAAGTTAATAAATAAAACGGAACTTGAAATGTTTGAGTATATTTGGGATATATTTACACCTCGAAGTACCAATTTTAGTGAGTAGTTGGAGTAAGTCCTTTCAATTGGGTGAAAGTTTGTGAAACATACGATTTTGCAAAGAAAAGGTGAGGTGACTTTGTGTTTCAACGGTTTCTTTGCGCTTGAGGTCACAAGATTCACCTGGAAAGATATAAAAGTTTTGCTCCTCCACTTTTTTTTATTAATTTTATTTATTTTATATTTATTTTATTTTCCAAAATTAAATAAAAATGCTTCATTCTAGTTCTACTCGTGTTTATACTAGATTGCTACATTACTCGGTAAGATATTCATTTCTGAACTTATTAAAGTCCTCTAACTTTTGTTCTTAGGCAAGACTCTATTCAACTCAAAAGTCAACGCCCACCTCCAGGCCATTACTCAAAGCTTTAAAAAAAACAGTTCAAATTGGAACAATTGTTACAGTGGCTTATGGTAGTGGTGTATACTATTCTTCCATTAACAATGACTTTCAATCGTTTTTTGTCAAGTATGTTCCATTAGCAGGGACCATTATTGATTTCTTGGAAGAACGCCAATATCAAAATGTTATGGGTGCTCAAGCAAATCAAATTAGTGGAACTCACAATTCTCCGCCGTCTGTTAAATACACTTCGGCACTGGATAACAGTTCCAATTCTTCGTCTTTAACAAGCAAGTTAAGTGAAGAACAGACTGAAGAAGAAAAACTCAAGAATAAACAAAAAGGGTCTTTAAAATCCAATGCTACTTCAGCCAAATCTTCAAAAGATCCGCTTTCTCCAAAACGATTCTTTAATGCTGTTTCAGGCACAGTCGGTGACGAAGACCGCGATTATCTCCCGCTGGTATTGCTTCCTGATGACCAAGACGAGATTTTAAACCAGGCTGTCATGTCTTTAAATGATTTAATCTCTTCTTTTAATGCGTGTGCAATTGCTGAAAAAACAGTGCTTTCGGTCTCAGAAACACTAGCAAATGTTGCTCAGAGTAATGCATCCATTGCACCTCATTATGCTCAAGTTATCATGCTCAAGTCTGAAATCTTTGAAAAGCTATACCAAAAATACAAAATCATCTGGGAAGAATATTTGAACACACAGGAACAGTTGGCAGATGCTTCTTTAAAATCAAATCCAGTCATGGTTGATTATAACAAAAAGATTGCGGAGGAAATAACTGACACTGAGCTGCTGCTGGTCAAGCTCATACACTCAGGTATACATGGCAGAGATCTTGAAATCAACGATCCCGAGTATATTAAATTCAAATCTACTATTGCTGCCAATAAAAAAAAGACCAAGGTTCAAAGTCCAAACAATAGCCAAAGCACTTTACAACCACCTTCGTTTTTGAGCGGTTCCACTCTATCCTCATACGATGCTTCCTACGGTGGTTTTGACGGTTCCGACATATCATTACGGTTACAACTTGCTTTAACACTTTTAGTCACTGCTTTACAGAAACAATCGCCCGTTGCTACTTATATTCAAGGAGTGCGTGAAGCTGTTGCAGACGTATCCAATAAAGAATCAGTTATTAACGAAGCATTGAAAGCTATTCAAATACCAGAAGAAGTAGATTTGAAGCCTGTCATTCACGATATTCTAGCTTATACCGGTGCCAAAAATTAAACAACATTTATCTTTTGAATAGCTAAACTCTCTTATGGGTGAAAATTAAGCTAGATATACACATGTATGCCACAGAGAGATTACGTAAATATCAGCCGTGCATTTTGATTGATTTAAGAGCCACGTGGCAAGTCCGCCTAAATAATACACGTGACATGAAAATAAATGTCTCGGGTTCGATTCCGGCGCTAAGTATTTTTTCCGATAAAAACACTAAAACCACTAGTAAAATAAGGGTAAGGGCCGTAATTACCATGGCAACTCCAATGTAATATCCTAAATAGGCAATATTTTATATTAGCCAACCAACAAGAAATTGTTACTTATGTCAGCACGTGAAAAATTTTCTAAGCCCTTGCCCTCAATAAAAAATTTTCGGTCTTTCTTTAAAACATTTGATTTCCCTTTCTTTTCATTTTTTTTTTTTTCTTCTTCTTCTTTATATCACATTATCATATCACAATGGCTACCAAAGAAGCCCAACAGTCTCTGAAGGTTCTGGAGGAACTTTTCTCGAGCCTTAAGGTCGCCTCCTCCGATGAGGAGCGCACCACTGCTGCTACTTCTCTTGCCTCGTTTGTTAACGGACCTATTGAGGAGCATGATGCCCCTGTCAAGTTCTTCACTGACCTTAAGAACGCCATCAACGACAAGAAGAACGCTGTCTTGAAGCAGAACGCTCTTGAAGCCGTCTCTTACATTGCTTCTTCTAAGGACTACTCCTCTGCTGTTGAGCCCTTCATTGTTGCTCTTGCTGGTGATATTCTTGAGAAGGCTGGTGACAAGGCCATCCCTGTCCGTGTCGCTGCTACCAAGGCCATCAAGGCCATTGCTACCAACATTACTCCCCGTGCCATCAAGGCTTTCTTGCCTGCTCTTCTTGAGCGCACTGCCACTTCTTCTAAGTGGACTGAAAAGGTCGCTGCTTTGGAGACCATTTCTATCTTGGTCGATGTTGCCCGTGATCAGATCGCTCTTCGCATGCCCGAGCTTATCCCCGTTCTCTCTGATGCCATGTGGGACACTAAGCCTGAGGTCAAGAAGGTTGCCACTGCTACCGTTACCCGTGCCACTGATACTATTGATAACAAGGATATCATCAAGTTTATCCCTGCTTTGATCAAGTGTATCTCTTCTCCCCAGGAGGTTCCTGAGACTGTCCATTTGCTTGGTGCTACCACCTTTGTTGCTGAGGTCACCACTGCTACTCTTTCTATCTTGGTCCCCTTGCTTTCTCGTGGTCTTGCCGAGCGTGACACTTCCATTAAGCGTAAGGCTGCTGTCATTGCCGATAACATGTGTAAGCTTGTCGATGATCCCCAGGTTGTTGCTCCTTTCTTGCCCAAGTTGTACCCTGCCTTGAAGTCTAACTACGTTAACATTGCCGACCCCGAGGCCCGTGATGTCACTCTTCGTGCCGTCAACACCCTCAAGCGTGTTGGTGAGATTTCTGATGACGATGTCATTCCTGAGGTTTCTACTGCTGGTGATACCAACGTTAACCTTGCTCTTATCAAGGACCTTCTTAAGGAAAAGAAGGTTGACGCCAAGTTTGACCCCGTCATTCTGTACGCCGCTGCCATGGCTGGTGACCTCATTGACGAGCGTCTTACTCACGAGGCTGACTGGGCTGAAACTCTTACCCGTTTCTTCACTGTCTTCCTCCACGAGAAGGAGTCCCGTGCTCTCGTTGAGGAACTCCGTAAGAAGTCTATTGCCAACATTCCCGGTGGTGCTTCTTTCGATGAGGAAGACGATGATGGAGAGGATCTCTGTAACTGTGAGTTCTCTCTTGCTTACGGTGCCAAGATTCTCTTGAACAGCACCCAGCTTCGTCTTAAGCGTGCCCGTCGTTATGGTCTTTGTGGTCCTAACGGTGCTGGTAAGTCTACTCTTATGAGAGCTATTGCCAACGGCCAAGTCGATGGTTTCCCCACTCAGGAGGAGTGTAAGACTGTCTACGTCGAGCACGACATTGACGGAACCCACGCTGACACTGATGTTATTTCTTACGTTCTTGCCACTGCTGGTGAAATCGGTACTCGTGAAGAGATCAAGAAGACTCTTATCGAGTTTATGTTCTCTGAAAACATGGTTAACGGTGCTATTTCTGCCCTTTCTGGTGGTTGGAAGATGAAGCTCGCCCTTGCTACTGCTGTGCTTAGAAAGGCCGATATTCTTTTGCTCGATGAGCCTACTAACCATTTGGATACTGTCAACGTTGCTTGGTTGGTTAACTACCTTAACACTTGTGGAATTACTTCCATTATTGTTTCCCACGACTCTGGTTTCCTCGACAAGGTCTGCCAGTACATTATCCACTACGAGAACTTCAAGCTCAGAAAGTACCAAGGTAACCTTTCCGAGTTCGTCAAGAAGGTTCCTGCTGCCAAGTCCTACTACGAACTTGGTGCCTCTGAGGCTGAGTTCACCTTCCCCGAGCCTGGTTTCCTCGAGGGTGTCAAGACCAAGCAGAAGGCTATTGTCAAGGTCCAGAACGTCACCTTCCAGTACCCCGGTACCACCAAGCCCCAGATTCAGAACATTTCCTTCCAGTGCTCTCTGTCTTCCCGTATTGCCGTCATTGGTCCTAACGGTGCTGGTAAGTCTACTCTTATCAACGTTTTGACCGGTGAGTTGCTCCCCACTGAGGGTGATGTCTACGTCCACGAGAACTGTCGTATTGCTTACATTAAGCAGCACGCTTTCGCCCATATCGATAACCATCTCGACTCTACTCCCTCTGAGTACATTCAGTGGCGTTTCCAGACTGGTGAGGATCGTGAAACTATGGATCGTGCCAACAGACAGATTAACGAGGAGGATGAGAACTCCATGAACAAGATTTACAGAATCGAAGGCTCCATGCGTCGTGTTGCCGAGGTTCACGCCAGAAGAAAGTTCAAGAACTCTTACGAGTACGAATGTTCTTTCTTGCTCGGAGACAACATTGGTCTCAAGTCCGAGCGATGGACTCCCATGGGTTCTGTCGACAACGCCTGGATTCCCCGTTCCGAGCTTGTTGAGTCTCACGCCAAGATGGTTGCTGAGGTTGACATGAAGGAGGCTCTTGCCTCTGGTCAGTTCCGTCCTCTTACCCGTAAGGAGATTGAGACCCATTGTCAGATGTTGGGTCTTGAGCCCGAGCTGGTTTCTCACTCTCGTATCCGTGGTCTTTCCGGTGGTCAGAAGGTCAAGCTTGTCCTTGCTGCTTGTACTTGGCAAAGACCCCATTTGCTTGTTCTTGATGAGCCTACCAATTATTTGGATAGAGACTCTTTGGGAGCTCTTTCCAAGGCTCTTAAGTCCTTTGCTGGTGGTATTGTTATCATTACCCATTCCGCTGAGTTCACCAAGGATTTGACTGAGGAAGTCTGGGCCGTTCTTGACGGTAAGATGACTCCTTCCGGACACAACTGGGTTTCCGGTCAGGGTGCTGGTCCTCGTCTTGACCAAAAGGAGGATGAGGAAGACAAGTTCGATGCTTTCGGTAACAAGATTGTTGTCCAGAAGAAGGCCAAGAAGCTGACTGCCGCTGAGTTGAGAAAGAAGAAGAAGGAGCGCATGAAGAAGAAGAAGGATCTCGGTGACGCTTACGTTTCATCTGATGAGGAGCTATAGAGAAATCTGGTGTAATCTTTTAAATTTGTTTTCTAGGGATATAAAAAGAAGAACTGTTGTTATTATTACTTTGGTGCCTTTGAGCACAGTAGTATTGAGTTGTTACTGTATTGACGGGTAGAATAATCCGCTCAAGTTCCACGTCGTTGCGAAAAATACTAGTTCGTTGCAATGTCGACATCAATTGTTCGGGCTCCCGTGTGCCTTTGTATTTTATCCATTACGACGATTCCTTTATTCATAGGCTAATCTGATCATATCATCTGATATTTGTGGCACGCTACAACCGTAAGTTATTTTACATTTCGCGTCACAAAATGAACCCGTAGTAGAAATATATGCAGTCAAAAAACCGTTGGAAATAAATTCCTGGAGTAGAAATGAGAGAACTGTCATTTTTTAATATTATCACAGAGGCAGAAACTACTGTATAAAAAAAATACTAGAATTACTCACTCCAGTTGAATTTGTTGTCTCGTTTCTGGGTATTCTGAGAGGTCAACAAGTCTACGATGTTCAACTTGGAATAAAGACTTTATGTTTACTGCTGCCACCACTTTGAACTGTATAAATATCTTTTGAATATTATGGGTACCGCTGGGACAGTGCTGTCTGATGCCTCTCGAAGCTAAATTCTTAGAAGAAAATTCAAGACATAAAAAAGCAAATACCCTTTTAGTGACAGTTCCAAAATAAGTAATTCAAAAGGAATGGAACGGACGACAATGTGCCTGATGGGTCTATCTCTGATTCTATTTCCAACAATGGAGTGGGACAAAACAAGGAGGAGCGTCATGACAAAGTGAATTCGCTTGGAGTATAAATATATAGCTGAGGGATACCGGATATTAAAGCAATAAATATCCAAAAAATCAAATATAATTCCTTTCAAAATGATATCACAAACAGCTTTCATGAACCCACTTCATACTTCTTCACATCTTAAAGATTCAGCTTCACATTCATTCACAACTGTCTCTTCATCTTATTCTTCTAATTCATCGTCCATGACACTATGCAATGAGAAAGACTTGCTTTCAACATGGATAGCAGTTAAAAAAGAACTTGTCATCAGTAAACCGCAATCTTGTCCATCTGCAATGGAAATCAAGTTTCATGAATTAGCTATCCAAGCTGTCTCACTTCTCATTGAAAAATACAATACCAACGACACTAACCATCAAAAGAGAGTTGTTATAGTCATTGGCGGCACTCCTGGGTCTGGCAAATCGACACTTGCGAATCGTGTTTCTGAAATCCTTAATCAAGCATACTCGACCGTCTTAATGAACACCCGGAATAAAGGAAGATGTTTCTATAGCATGTCCAATATCTCAAATTCGACCATTTCATCCGACTTTTCCTATTCATACTCTGATGATGAGGAGGTTGCTGGTGCCATGGACAACTCATCTCCGCGGGTAGGTTCTCCGCAGACTTTGCTAAATTCCACGGCTGCCATTGCTATTCCGAGAACGAAATCTGCGGTTTCCTGCGTAAACGTTGTTCCTGATATTAATTCTTGTGACGCAACAGCTACGGCAGAAAATACCCACAATATCCCCACTCTGTTTACTCACAATGCTCCCGACCTCGGCCTTGATGTATCTGAGCAAGCTCAAGGCCTTCACCGACATGATAATCAACTCCAACAAAAGCACTACTATAGTGAGAGCCAACAAGATAAAAACTTTTTAAACAGTTTCACGTCGACGACCCCTGCAAACGATGGCTCGCTCTCTTCCGCATTCGCCACAACTGTCCCCATGGACGGATACCATTATACGCGAAGTCAACTTGATCAATTCCCAAATCCTCGCGAAGCTCACGCCCGACGCGGAGCTCCTTGGACTTTTGACGCTGAAGGAGTTGTTTCCATGGTTCATCAACTTCACGACTCAACCACCCTTCAAAAACCTCAACCTCTGTTGTTTCCATCGTTTGATCACGCTGCTAAAGATCCCCTCCCGAATGGAGTCGTGGTAGATCCATCAACGCGAATTGTGCTTCTTGAAGGTCTTTATACTCTGCTGGATATCCAGCCTTGGAATCAGATCTCGGTTCTTGCTGATATGACTTGGTGTGTTAAAGTTCCTCTTGATGTGATCCGTCTACGACTGGCACGCCGGCACCTTGCCTCTGGTATCGTGTCGTCTCTTAAAGAAGGATATGACCGTGTTGATTCCAACGATTCTTTAAACGCGCAGTATATTATGGACCATTCAGTGTGTGCTGATTGTAATGTACCAAGCATTCAAGATGTTTCATACCTATGATTTCCTTCTCTATTTATTATTTATTTTTATCATGATAGTTAGATGTTTCTATATACGCTTTAACAACTGAACACGTTAAATTGCATAATCTTGACATCCATTACTGGACACTCACTTCTGTGATAGCAGTAGTTGTTCTCTATGCTATGGCTTCATTAACCAATTGGAAGTTCTTGATTTCAAAGGTGGTGCCTGACTCTGTCATATATGGTTCAGATTCTAACAGTGCCAACATCCACGTCAGGAATCACAAACTCCAAATCAAATATCCAGACCAAATATTTGAGAAGGAATATTTCAAAATATATTTCGTGGTAGTTAATAACGTCATTGTGTTTGCTTTTTTTTTGTTTTTGGATTTGGCTTGCTTTTCTATTTATTTCTTATATTTTTCAGTTTTTCCTTATTCAAATATCCCTTCAACTTTTCAATTTCTTTCTTGAAATCACCTACACAAAAAGACTCAAAATGTCTTCAGACACCAGCCGGAATCAGACTCCGACAGACTCTGATCTAGACGAAACCGCGTCTCTATTAGACACAA
>JAKTYJ010000180.1:0-14641 GCA_030674515.1 Geotrichum armillariae | reverse complement strand
TACCATAGTCAAATCTGCTTCTGTTAAGCTCTAAATATACTTCTGTAAAACACTCAACTAGCTGAATTCTACAACTAGAAGCCACTTTTGAAAAAACTCTCTTGCGAGATGAAATATCAGGGTTAGTTATACTCTTCTAAATCAGTCAGATACATATTTGCATCTAAATCTCTTGAAAATTTGCTACTAACTCCTTTTTTGCTTTGTTATTTCCTACTTGATCCTTCCCAAATCTTCTGGCTATTAACGATACTTTTATTAAGCATATGTGCTGCTCAAATATTTTATTTAGGATTATGTTAGCTCTCATATATTGCTGCTTGAAGACACTTCCAAATATTTTAGCAACTGCTGGTCTTAATCACTCTGTGTACTACACATTATCTTACATTTAATTTAAGAATCTTTGCCAAATATTGAGCTTCGGTTGAGATAACCTCAAGTTTTTCTGTCTGTGACACAACCTGTCTCCAAGTAGTAGAACAGTGTAACTATTGAATTGTTTTCAAGTAGAAATTTATTTGCTTCAATTCTTTTTGATACATCGCCTAGACTACTTTTAAAAAACTCTCAGAATTTTTATTTTCCTTTCTCCCGAATAATGAGTACTTTGCCTGAGCTTCCTGTTGAAATTTTGATTAAAATATGCAATCATTTACTTGTCCTCAGGTCTTTTCTGGTTACTTGGCTCATGATTCTTTGTACGAGTGTCGGTCCAATCATATCAATTTCCCATTATACTTTCATGATATACGAGGGATCTCGATATAATGTCAAGTCTTGTAAGAAATTTGTCGAAGCCTGCATATAAAGTTGGGCCCTTTCATGTCTGAGATATTATACATATAAACGTGTTTTCGCAAACCGATGGACTCTCGTAAAATGGGATGGGGCTTAGCGTGAGTTAAAATAATGAACGATTACTTACAGCTCAGGAATACCGCGAGGTATAACAAGAATGAATTCCGCAATATGATGCCTAGGATATCTAGCATTATTTATTCAACTCGACTTTCATTTCTTCAGACACGTTCAAAGTTTTATTGCCAACTTTCCGTTCCTTGTACCAAGTATTTGTGTGACAATTGCTGCTGTCTGGATCTAATTATATTAATGCACAAACATCTATAATAGTTTATAACTATCGCCGCTACATCTGCTACACCTGCTGCCTGTGCTTCCTCTACCAACCGCATCGTTAATACTTTGTTTCTACTTCACGCCTGTCCCAGTCTTACTCCAAGCCTGCGTCGCTCGTTCCCCGTGGCTCTGTCCCTATGCCCTTTCTTCAAGCTGATTCCCTTCATTTTATGTAAAGGTAGAGCCCTGGGGTCTAGATCGTAAAGTAACTATACTAATTCTTATTCAACGCAAGTCTAAAGATTACAAGTCAATGCTAGATACCCGACTTGAATACTTTCAGTAGGGCCATTACCCTAGCCTTAACCTTAATTTGAGGCACCGAGTTTCATCATGAAGACCAGAACTTGTTTTATTACACGAATTCCGATGTAGTGTAATGGTCAGCACGGTCCGCTCTCACCGGGCAAATCAGGGTTCAATTCCCTGCATCGGAGTTGTTTTTGTTTACACATTAAATGGAAATAAAGCATAGAAATTTTTTATTACTTATGAATGAGCTGGGCCTTTGGTGATACCCCACAAGCTTCTCAAATCTCAACTCACTTACTTTAAGACACACCACTACAGGTTTCCTCTAACCTGCTGTTCCTGCTCAATAGCCTCAAACAATGCCTTGAAATTTCCAGCTCCAAATCCGTCATGACCTTCCCGTTGAATGATTTCGATAAACACAGTTGGACGATCACATAGCGGCTTGGTAAAAATCTGGAGGAGATAGCCTTGATGATCAAAATCAATGAGAATCTGATTCGTTTCAAGCTGATCCAAGGGTTCGCGGATTTCACAAGCACATTCGCTCCTTTTACCTAACCGATCTCTAAGATTTTGGTAGTAAGAAGGAGGGATTTTGATAAATTCGATACCTCTAGCTCTCATACTAGAGACGGTTTCAATTATATTTGTAGTTTTCAGGGCTACATGTTGAACGCCTGGTCCATCATAAAACTCCACAAACTCTTCAATTTGAGACTTTTTCTTTCCTTTTGCAGGCTCGTTAATTGGCATCTTGATCCCATTCTCAGGCGAGGCCATAACGACAGAGGAAAGTGCAGAGAAATCTGTACAAATGACGCCTTCATCCACCGACCAAAAACGATGAAATCCAAGGACCTTTTCATAATAAGCACAAGCGTCCTCCATATCATTCCAGTTTTGATTTCCCACACAGTGATCAATTTTTTCAATTGAGATAGGAGGTAAAAAGTAACTCAACATATCTTTAGGCTTAGGTGGAATCTCATATCCTGGCAAAAATGGCCCCGTATATGACAAATCCCTTTGAATTAATGTATGCGTAGTGTCTCCATATGCCTTTATTCTTGCCAAAGTTACCGAACCATGGTTGTCGGTGGTAATATGAAGGTCTTGAACAGACTCAGCGCCATTTCGGATTGCATTGTTGTATACAGCTTCAATATCGTCAACTTCAAACGCGACATCTTTCACAGCATCACCATGGCGAGACACATGCAAAGCGATTTCTCGTGCCAAAAGTTTTTCTGAATCATCATCAATCTTGTCTGGATTACGCAAAACTGACATGAACAAAAACACAGCTCTTCCGTTAGCCACGCAATGAGCTGCGATATTTCTTGACCCAGTTTCAAGTCCCCTATAGGCAATGTCGGTGAATCCCATACCAATCTTATAGAAAGCTGCGGCTTGCTTTGCGTTACCAACATACCAAGTTATATGGCTATACCCACGGAATCTTGAGTTAGATGGAGCAACAGGGCCTAAATTATTCATTGAGTTCTTGTAAAATAAGCAAAAGCCAAAATGCTTGATTCCTAAAGGCGATGGAAATTCTGGCAAAATATAACATTGGGACCTGACGAATACTTGTTCATGGTCTCACAAATTGGTGGAAACACAGTGGTTTGGTTTAACAAAAACACTCTGTAAGGCTTGTTTTATACCGATGAGCCGTAGCGAGGAAGACTGAATTTCACGCATCGTGTATTGGAGCTACCACCGGCCAAGTAGCATGATCCCATAAGTTGAGATGAACAATAGCCTTCATTATCAGATTAATATCTGTTCAAGCTGGCTTGTCCTGAGTTGACGTTATTTCAACGATTCCCGATTCTTCAAGGCATGAAATAATTCATAGGTATAGGGAGATTGGTTGAGAACTGCAGATGACTCTCCTTGGTTAAAAGTCGGTCTAATATCTTATACTTCATAGCACCATATCGTTGCTGGAACAAATTTCCCTCCTATTATGCTGCTAACACAGTTTCGAGAGAATAACAAGGAACGAGAACTCAAGGCTTGAAGATGTTCATGCCGTGGATAATTTAGAGAATTTTAAAAAAGTCATAGGCGATTGAACTCTGAATAGAGATTTAAGAGCAGATGCCTAGAACGCCTTAGCTCAGCTTATTCAAAAATTCAGAACTGAACATTTATATTGGGTTCAGGGGGTTTGCCTAAGTAAGAGGCTTCTAGTCATTAAAAATTCATGTTTTCAATCTCAAGTCTTTAAAAATGGTTGAGCCAAACAGAAAACGCACAATACGAGGCGCATCCCTCATTTTCATGCGAGCAGGGCAGGGGTCTTTGTGTGATATCTCACATGTCTGTTACTATTATGGGCCAATGTTCAAAGCTTTCTCATCTTTCATTATACCTCAAATTTTTAAACATGGCTCTCTTGAGCCTTATTCCAGTCAGCAACTGGGCTGCTTTTGCTCTAGGCCTAGTATTGTTAATACTTGTCAACTATGTTTCTCTTCCTAAATCCAAAAAGATTATACCCATGGCATCAGGTGGTCTTCCGTTACTTGGGCATACAGTTCCGTTCTTGAGAGATGCTGGCAAGTTGTGCTTTAAAAATAAGAACAAGTATGGTTCTTTATTTGCTTTGAATATTGCGGGAACTAGGTACAATATTATGACCGACCCCGTCTCAGGTATGAAGAGATGATTTGGACTATACAAATTGCTAACGAATTCAGGAATCAACTCATTTTACAGAAATGTTAATGCATTTGTGTCACACGAATTTTTCTACAGATTCAACAAATATGTCTGTTTATGGACAGATAAGTTCAACGGAGAATTGGAGTTCAGAGAGCACCTTCGAGAAGAAGCATGTATGTATTTACAGACACCATTAAACGAAATGCTAACAGTTTAGCTCGTGTTTTGAAGTCATCTGAAGGACTTGAAGAGCTAGTCCACCGATTCACAACCACCAGCTTTTCACTAATCGAAAACAAATTCGAAACGTCCACCGAAATTGATTTATTTCAGTTTTCTAAAAAGAACATGTATAAAGCTTCGTCATTCGCTATTTTTGGTCAAGAGTTCCCTTGTGACGCCATGTATGACGACTACGCAAAGTTCGAAGTTGGTGTTTCCTCTTTTATTAAAGGATATCCTCAATTGGTGGATAGAGAAGCTTTCAAAGCTAGAGAAAATGTTCATAAACACTTGGTTGAATTTTTTAGCGATCCTTCAAAGATCAGTAGAGGATCCCTGCTTCTTTCCGAACTAGTCAGGGTATGTTCATTTAAATGGGGTTTCAATTGAAACTAACGATTACCAGGGATTTACGGAAAAGCCAGAGATAAGTAATGCTGAAAATAAGGCTAGCTATTTCATGGCCATTCTTTTCGCGTCTGCTGTAAGTGCCATACCGTTAATCCAAATGACACACTAACATTACAGTCCAATGTTGTTCCTGCTTCTTTTTGGGTGGTGGCTCATATATTATCTACCCCAGGGCTGAGAGATCAAGTCCGAGCAATTATAGCACCTTGCTACAACTCTGAGAACGATTCATTTACCTGGGAACCATTATTCAAGAATGAACTATTTCATTCTTTGATTCAAGAGACACTTCGTCTGCATGCCAATGTTACTAGTGCTCGATTAGTGACAGAAGACACAGAGATTGAAATTGGTACTGAAAAAAGCAAAAAAACGTTCAAGAAAGGTGAAATAATTCTTGTTCCAGCTGATCTTGTTCATTGGGATCAAGAAATTTACCCAGATCCATTTACGTGGTATCCTGACCGATTCCTACCTGAAAATAGAGGAAAATTAATCCTTGGTGAAAAAAATTGGAAAACATATCTACCATGGGGAGGTGGGATGCACATGTGTTCTGGCCGGTTTTTTGCAAAAAAGGAAATGGTTATTCAGCTTACTTTTATGCTTTGGTATTTTGATATTGAACTTATCGATCAATTTCCTGAACATTATATCAAGGAACGGTTTGGTTTAGGTGTAGCACATCCTGTTACTGAACTGCGTGCAAATATTACAAGGCGTGATTTCAAGACCTAGAATAGGTATCAAGGTTCTTTTCAAAGAAACTTGCATGATATCTTGAAGGTTTCATTTCACTAGTCATTAAAAATATAATCCTTATCTGAAGCACTCTTATTCGCGTCTATTTCTGAGTTTATTTTTGATACTAAACAAGTTCAAGTCTGCTGGACTTGCATATTGACAAATTCAGGCAATTGCCATTCTCTTTGCTCTGCCAGAAGAAGTGAAATAAAAAAAATTCGATATTCAGATTGATGTTTGAATTGATCCAAAAGCTTTTAAAGGGACATGCTCTTTTTGTCAAATTCCTCTTAACTCCAACGTCCCAAAATAAAGAATTTAAGGCTCATGATCCACAATGAAGTTAATAGCTGGTCTTTCTAGCGAATATCAATTTAATGAGAAAAAACTTGCTGTTTTATCGGCCAATCTTAATTCGGCATAATCTCAAGAAAGAATTGGAGATCCTGAAATCGCTGGAGCTGGATGAAGGTCGTTAAATAGCACCATGGACGTGATGAGTTTAGACTAAATTTAGAATCTTATAGTTGACCCGAACTAGGCCTAAGCCTAGCTCAAGAATCCAAACGCGTTTTGATCAGCTCCCGATGATCTTGCGGATATTTATGCCCTAAACCAGTCAGATTTAATTCCATTTTTTGAGACCAGTTAGAGATTTAAGTTCATCGCCTGCTGAAGAATTGTTATTGAAAATATTAAAAGCTCGTCGGCTCAATGTATTTCAGCACACTATAAATAAGTCTTGAGTTAAAGATAGAACAGTTACAAGTTTGGTTGCTTTCATAATTGTTTAAAGCTTTTCTGCTTTGAGATTCAGGGCATTTCAGGTCAAAATAACGATTGAGACAACTCCTATTTAGCTCTTTAGAACTCGCATACAGAATCCAGTTGCAAATCTGGCAGACTGGGACGTCAAATGAGATTATCCCAGCAAACTCCAGTTGATGTTCTGGACTTTTCCATACGTTGGCCATGCAATTTCATTTGTGAGAGATGCTAATGATGTCTGCTTTGAAGACCATCGAAGTATGGTAAATTCTTTGCACTAAACCTTTTCGGATAAAGGTTCAACATTATGGCAGACCATATCTCAGGGATTAGTGCCTTTTACAAAAGTAATCACAACTTTGGTAATGAGCAAATTGTTCTAAGATTTGACAAAGATGTTTGCAAAAGAGCCAACAAGATGCTGAACCACCTTGAATTTAGAAAAGAACTTCGTGAGGAAGCCAGTAAGTTATTTCATTGCGTTGTTGTGATGTGCTAACTTTATAGTTGGCGTTTTGAGATCAGCTAAAGGAGTCGACGAGTCGGTCACTCGATTAACAGATGTCAGTTTTTCACAGATTCAAAATGTTTTCGAAACCATAGAAGTTGGCTTATTCGCATTCATGAAAGCAAATATGTTTATTGGATGCAATTCTGCTTTTTTTTTTTTTTTTTTTTTTTGGCAAAGACCTGGATGGCCCTGAAATTTCATGGACTAAAAAAGATTTGAAGTCGGCCTTGATGACTTCATGAAGGGATATCCTTGCATGTTTGGCGATTCAAAACACGGTGGCAGAGAAAATGTATCAACATCTTGTTGAATATTTCAAAGACTCATTTAGAGTCAGCAGAAACTCCAAAATGGTTTCAGCACACATGAAGAGCTTTGAACAAAACCCGGATTTAAATAACCCAAAAAACATGGCTACTTATTTCATGGCCATTTTTTTTGCTCTGGCTGTAAGCCATCAATCCATTTCACTAAACGTTTACTAACATTACAATCCAACGCTTTGCCTGCCACTTTTTGAACTTTGGTTCATATACTTTGCACTCCAGGCTTGAAAGAAAAACTTTGAAAAATCGTTGCACCATGCTCAATTTCCAATATGAAGCTTGATATGTACCTGGCATATTCTTATAAAATGGGTTTATCTAAGGGTTGGATCTAAACTTGTACACACCAAACTCGACAAGTATCTGCCTGAAACATGCTAGGTCTATTCAACCAACCATAGTTTATTCAATGCTCTAGCTATCCCCTTTACAATCTCTGATATATAATTTGTACAATTTTAGGGACTACAGAATTTATGTTACCCTGAATAACAAGTTTTTGTAGTGCTCAGACTCAAGCTATATACAATATGTAGGACTTTTGAATGAGCTTACTACCATCACCAAGTCAAGGCTCACACAAATTAAGTATAGATTCTTACATTTGAGCCTCACAAGCCGCACTAACCTAACCAGCCGAAGACGGAGAGAGAGAGAGAGAGCGCATAACTTAATGCTACCTTATAGCGTTCTGAAGTTGATATGGAGTCGGGATTTTCGACTATAAAACTAGTAAATTTTATAATAACTTTATATTAAAACGCCTAGTATAGTTACTAAGAAGCTCAAGAAGCCATATGGTAATATTAATTACTTGTCAATTTGTAATATAATATATGTAGCAGGGTTAGGCTCTTTTGGAGCTAATAATCAATCAATTTTAACAGCATTATGACAAAGTAAGGGTTGGAAAAAAAGATGCCATTAAGTTTTTACATCAAGAAAACATCGCCAACGCATAAGCGATCCCAGCTGAAATCAGCGCAATGTGTGTAATGGGAATCGTGGGCTATGCCAGGCATGCTGACAATTACTTCTAGCCGCGCGCTTCCCATCCCCCTTAATAAGCTCGTATACTTGTTACGTTAAAAATTCTTTAATAGTTCAGACATGATAAAGAAATATCGACCAGCGATATTTCCCAGGTATATATTAATGAAGGTGTAGTTTCAAATCCATTTTCTTATCCAACACTCCAACACATTTCACAATGGCACTACTAGAACTCATCATAACCAATGGTTGGGCATCTATTGGCGTCGCATTAGGAATGCTGATACTTGTCAACTATGTTTCTTTTCCTAAATCCAAAAAAATCGTACCTTTGGCCTCAGGCAGTTTTCCACTCATTGGACATACCATTCCGTTCTTGAAAGATGCTAGCGCGTTGTGCTTTGAAAAGAAGGCAAAGCACGGTTCCATATATGCACTAAACATTGCTGGAACGAGGTTCAACATTCTCACTGATTATGTTACAGGTATGAAATATGTTGATTTTTAGGCTTGGCCACTAACAGGTCTAGGAATCAATCTTTTCTACAGAAATGTCAAAACTTTTACAACAGATCAATTCATCCAAAGATTCAACAAATACGTTTGTTTGGCAAGTAAAAATTTCAACAAGAATTTCAAGTTTAGAGACCATCTTCGAGAAGAAGCAGGTACGAGGTTTTCATGTTTGATCATATCAAAAATACTAACCATGTTAGCCCGTGTTTTAAAGTCTTCAGCAGGACTTGAAGAGTTGGTCGAAACATTTAAAAGCGTGAACTTCTCACTGCTTCAGAATGCCTTTGAAGAGCCAACTGAAATCGACTTGTTTCAATATACTAAAAAGTGCATGTTTATCGCGTCGACTACTGCTATTTTTGGTAAAGCTTTTCCTAATGAAGAGATTTATAAAGACTATGCAAAGTTTGAGCTCGGAATTTCTCATTTCATGAAAGGATATCCTAGTTTGGTAGATAGAGAAGCATACAAGGCCAGAGATGGTGTTCACAAACAGATGAAGGAGTTTTTCAAAGACCCCTCCAAAGTTAGCCAGTCCTCCATGCTCATCACGAGCCATTTGAAGGTTTGTTAATTTGAATGGTTTTGATTGATACTAACGATTGCCAGAGCTTTGAGCAAACGCCTGATCTAGATACTTTGGAAGACAAAGCTAGTTATTTCTTGTCCATTCTTTTCGCTTCTGCAGTATGTACCATGCAGGTATTCCAAACTACACATACTAACATTACAGTCCAACGTCGTTCCTGCTTCTTTTTGGATCGTGGCCCATGTCTTGTCCGTCCCAGGCTTGCAAGATAAAGTCCGAGAAATCATTGCTCCTTGCTACGACGCCGAGAACGATTCATTCGATTGGGATACACTTTACAAGAATGAACTATTTCATTCTTTGCAGCAAGAAACTCTTCGTCTGCATAGTAACACCACCAGTGCCCGGATTGTCACTGAAGACACTGAAATGGCTATTGGAGAAAACAAGGAGATTAAACTCGTCAAGAAGGGCGAGCTTGTTCTTTTAGTATCAGACCTTGTTCATTGGGATGAGAGTGTATATCCTGATCCATTCACTTGGCATCCTGGTCGATTCCTACCTGAAAATAGAGGAAAACTAATCCTTGGTGATAAGAATTGGAAAACATATCTACCATGGGGAGGTGGTATGCACATGTGTTCCGGACGTTTTTTGGCTGCTAAAGAAATGGTGATTGAGCTCACCTTCATGTTCTGGTATTTTGATATTACACTTCTTGATCAAGTTCCTGGACATTACGTTAAGGAACGATTTGGTCTAGGTGTTGCGCATCCCATTTCTAAATTGCGTGCCAATATTGTAAGACGTGACAAGAGTGTACTTGTCAGTGAATCTAAATAGATGTAGTATCATATAGAGTATATCTTAAATTCATAAGCATCCCAATCCTTTTAACTAAGAAAATAAGTGCAGCAATTGACTAAAAAAAGCAAATTAATAGAGATTTAAAAAAGGTCTTGCCCGGATTCGAACCGGGGTTGGCGGAATAACCAGATAAATATCAGAATCCGCAGTGATAACCAACTACACTACAAAACCTACTTGTTAATAATGAATTTTGGAGTTACTAAAGAAAATTAAGAGACGGAACCAATAGAAATATAATTTTTTTTCTGGATTTCATCCAACACTTGTCTCAGCTAGAGCTAATAAAATTATGAGCTGGCAATGGAATTTGGTACCCTAGAGCCAAACCCCTTCTTGTGACTCGTCACATGAGCCATACTTGCTATGCAATATTTACTAATCTGAACCCGTGATCTGGGTCACAGACTGGCCTCCCATCCTCGATTTTCCTGACAATGGCCCAAGTCTATGCTTGAAATCACTTTTGGTCAGGTCTATAAAAAGCTATAAATGTCATTGATTCTATTCCAGAAAAACAATTCATCAACTTCAACAACATATGGTCCCAAAAACAATAGTACCGACTTCTGTCACAGTCGAGTCCGTCCAGTACAACTCTAAACTACCTGAGACAACTCCATTCATCTGTCCATTCATTTCTGTTGATCCGTTTGCGCGAGGATCTGGCGAACCAGGTGAGCCTCGACTTACTCCCAGATGTATGGAGGAGCGTGCGGTTATGCAAATTTCATGGTCAATTCGCCAGAAACCTGAGTGGTGGATCAAGTACAAGAACCCAGAGATTGTATCTAAATGGCGTACTGAATTGGTTGAGAATCATGGAGTTCGTGAGGTAGTTGTGGAATACGTTATGGCGGAATTGGAATTTCATGAAGTCCTTCGCAATGCGTATAATATCGGCGACTCCGGGTTTCAGTCAGCTTTTCATGATCCTGTTTTTGTGAGCGATAAAGCGGTACCTGTGGACGCGAAGAAACGATTTGTGACCGCGGCATTGAGGTTGGAAGATGTCCCGGATTATGCCAAGGACTGGCATCCAGGCACTGATAACCAAGTATTGGATTTGGTCCACCCCTCGCTGTACCCTCTTCAGTACGGTATCACTCCGGTTGTAAGCAAGGCTACTTCAGTTGGACTGTCTCCTGTGTACAAGGGCGAAGAAGTGCCCCACGTTTGCGCGCCTTTCGATGCGAGTATTTTGAACGCTTCTTTGACATCTACTTCATTTGGTGTATCTGACAAGTTTCAATGGCTTCCTTCTGTATTTGAAGCCAACGAGGATGGAAAAATGGTAATCAAGTCTTACATCAACAATTTGCACCCTGACCACCATGAAGATTTGTATGATTCTATTGCTGAGATCTTTACTAGCATAATTCCAGGTATCAATGGGTGTTTGTCACAGTACGCGACAGCTGAACGGATTAGAATCAACCCTTACTTGGAGGAATACGGAGTTCTGTACAACGAGTGGCCTGACATGCAAGGTTGGACCCCCGATGAGATAGTCCATTACAACGAAACTCGTCAACCTTTTATTGTGGACCCTAAGTGGCAGGGTATTCCAGCTGAGATCAACAACTTCAACTTTGCGAGTCCTGGTCGCCAGCTCAAGGTCATAACCAAAATGGCCAACATTGAACTTACCCCCGAGAAGCCTAAATACGAGGGAGGGTCATGGCACGTAGAGGCCGGTGTCAACGAAAATATTGTGTGCTCCGTCATTTACTACTACGAGTCGACAAACATCAAGGGCTCTAAACTCAACTTCCGGGCACCTATCTTTGAGCCTGAGTATGAACAACACGATGATACAGGTATGCGAGTCATTTTTGGACTTGAGGCCGATTCACATCTGACTATGCCTGTTGGATCATTGGAATCTATTCAGGACCGAGTCGTTGTGTTCCCCAACACACTTCAGCACCAAGTCTCTCCATTTGAGCTAGAAGACCCAAGCAAGCCTGGACTTCGTAAGATTCTATGTTTTTTCATCGTAGATCCTTATAATGAAACCACCGTTACTACTGACCAAGTACCACCCCAACAGGCTGCTTGGGTTGACGAGCGAATCAGAACTACTGATCACAAACTATCAAGGTTGCCAGTTGAGATCTTGGATACAATTTTGGAGAACAGAGACTGGCCAATGTCAATGGATGAGGCCAAGAAAGTGCGATTGATGCTGATGGATGAACGTACAAACATGGAAGAGCCTGAAGAAGAAGGGATGTTTTCTCGCGAGTTTAATCTCTGTGAGCATTGATAAAAGTTTGACTTGTGTTTAACAGGACACATTTAACAATCAACCGATTGCAAATGTCCCAGTTTTTGTCCAAACTCGTTAATTCACATAGTCTGCATGTAACCCTGTTACGGCTAGGCTTCTTGTTAGAAACTTCTTGTTAGGAACTTGCCGATTTTCGTCGTATAATTTTCTCATGTAGATATTCATGCCATCTATATATTTAAAAGACTTGCCGAAAATTTTAAAACGAGTTTCCTTAAAAAATTTAAAACTTCAATCCAAGAGATAACCAAGATTTAATTGTCTTATATAGCTCCATAGAACTCTAGACTACATGTTGAATTGTAGAAGCATTTCTATAAACTTTTTTCTTCTGCTATTTTTCACCATGCTCTCACGTTTTCGGTATATCTTGATTTCACTTACTTTTGTTCCAAGGAACGCTGTAGTCTAATCATTACATGGCAATTTGTACTTTGTGCTATGGAGATCTGATTTTTACAGAGTTCCTTTGGAGTAAGTGTTACAAGAAATGGCAAAGCGCTTTTTTTGAACCTAGAAAATCTTTCTTGAATGTGGATTTAACTAAACACCCTAGAAATATATTTAGAACCTTTGGGTTTCTTTTCTCTACATACTATGAAATCATTAATTGGGACCTGTTTTCATGTTTTCATGATTTTAGAATAACTACATCTTTTTCATCTCATGAAATGGTAATTAAAAACCTACTAGTGATAGTTTCTCAATTCATTCAACTTTCATAAAAAAAATTGTAGTCACCAATAACAACAGTGAAAAGCAAAACAAAAAAAAAAGTGCGATGTTGACAGGATTCGAACCTGCAACCTTCGGAAGATTTGATTTCAGTGTAACCGAAATCCGATGCGCTAACCATTGCGCCACAACACCCTTATCGAAAAATAAATTTTAAAGACTCTATCTGACTCAATTCACTGGTGCTCTAACATAGTCGCATTTGAATCCCGAGCGAGCATAACATAACACAGTTACGAATACCAAGCTTTTTTGAATGAAATAGAAATATAATTAGAAATTAAAATACGTTTTTGAGAGTTTGGCATTTCCCCACATTTTTTTTTATCAGGATACAACTGAATTTGTCAAAATTATACGAATTAGAGATACCATTAAAAGTCTGATTTCAGTTTCTTTTTCCTTGTATTCTATACATGATGCATTCAGCATGGATGCGTTAAAACGTGAGCAGCTGCAAGATATACTTTTACGAGTTCTTTCTTCTTTTCTGCCTTGTCTAATGAAAGTATATAAACAGGGCTTTTCTCTCATTTCTTGATTTATATTTAATTCAAAATACTCCAACATGGTACCTCCTGTTCAACTTGAATGCAATGGCAAAACCCAACTACTTGCAATGCAAATACCACAAGACATGACTAGCAAACATATCAATCGACGAGTCTCAGAAGCTATTGGACTTCCTCATGGTTCATATAATTTATTTTACCTGGATGATTTGACTCTAAGCTATCAAATTTTAACATCACCTGAAGATTACACACCTTTGGCATATATTGCAATGTATCAAGGACTGCGTTTGTCTGTTCATCTCAAACAACGAGTATGAACATTATCAGCCATTTTATTTATTTATTTATTTTCATGTTTATCTTGTGTTTGTTCTTTTAGTTTGGTAATTGTTATGTTTGGACTAGTTATAATAAAACTAACTCGTATTTGGATTACAATTGTCGTCGTAGAAGTATAGACTGTTAAATGATTTGGCAGAAAACCGACTTATGGTCGTTGCCTCGTTTGTACTGGATCCTTTATTGCATACAATTGCATATCCCTTGATCATCTTCCAGCCATTCAATCAAAGAAATTTGTAGATCACAAATTTCACTTGTTTACCTGCAAATAATCCGGACTAGATGCTCGGAATAATATCATCCTAGAGTATTGATTTGTACTAGTTTCAAAATAAAAAGATAATTATTGGACAGCAATGAAATCAAGCATGGGGTAAGTTTGGACAAAGCTCTCCTGAGTAATATAACTCAAGTTACTCAACAAACCTGGGGAAACTTCAAAAGCTTTAAAAAAAAGTAGCTAGCTAACCGCTAAGCTTTACCAATCTAAACTCTGAACTTTACTCGACGTGACTGCTGCCATCTTCAGGTCTATTGATTTCAATAAATTCTGTGTAAAATTTCCAAAAGAAAAAAAATTAGACTGGCCTTGTGTGTATCCTAGTGAGCCGCTCAACTATATACTTGTATTCTGGCATCCCTCAATCTTGGATATCTACAAAAATAACCATATATTAAAAAAAAACAATGAATTTAACAATATCTCGCTATCAATAGCAAAAATATGCGCCAGCCCGGAGTCGAACCGGGGGCTCGACTATGGCAAAGTCGAATTTTACCGCTAAACCACTGGCGCATTTT
>JAKTYJ010000179.1:0-14689 GCA_030674515.1 Geotrichum armillariae | reverse complement strand
TTTTCTTCCTTTTATCTCATCTTTGTCATTTGTGTTCTTGCCATGTTTCCATCGGAGGGTCCTAATCCGAGTGCAGCAAATATGAACTATACTTGTGTCATTAACGGATTTGTTTGGATCGGCTGCATGGTGTACTACTTTGTGGATGCCAGAAAGTGGTTTGAGGGACCTAAGCATACCGTTGATGCTGAAGGAATTGATGGAATTGTTGAAGATATTCAAGAAGATACACCCGCACTCAAGTACTAACTTATTTTGATTTTTGTTGTAATTTATAAAGAAGCTATTTTCTATGCACTCTGGTTTTATCACCTGTATTAAAAACTAAACTACTTTCTATACAGCGTGACTCTGAGACAACTGAGCCATACAAAATCCTCAAAAGTTTCAAAGAGCTTCAAATAACAAATACACTGCTTACTGTTTGAGTAATTATCACAAACTTGTTAATGGTAGTTGGTGTGCTGAATAAAAATAAGTTCATGTCATCCAAATACTTACTTTAAAATACTTTGCAAAGTCATCTCACAGAGTTCTTTTGTGAAATTATGCATAGACAATTAGATCTTGTTTATTTCTTGATTAAAATCTTATATTTTTGTTGAGAACTCATTTTCAAGCTTTTTGGAAAGTCTTCAGAATTATGGATGACATGAATTTCAAGCATGCAAGTTTTGACATGTCTTGTTTAGACTGTCAAGAAGCTCTAGATTGATACATTGAGGCTCTATGGACAATAATACCATGTCAAGTTACACAATTGGAAAAAGCGAAATGAAACGACGCATACCGGTATTTGTGATTGTTTGATACACGCAGAGTAGCTATCAGGACTTGAAAACATTTACGCGCCTATGTTCTGAGCAATACCGACATAGATCGCAGGACTAACTTTGTATCTGACACAGTTCCTTATTTTTCTTGCCATATTTTTCTTGCTTCATAAAAAACTTTTCAGAGAATTTTCAAAGACTTTTTCTGACGAGAAGACTAGGCACTGTCTTTCGAAAGTACATTATTCTAAACCTCTTTGCCAATGATGAAAAACTCTCTGAAATCATCCATAGTGTGTGTCGCAATTTGACCAGATTCACCAGTTTCTCTTCCAGCGGTTAACTTGTCTATCGTGACTGTCAGAGTGATGATAGGACGTATGATCAACAGCCAATTATGTCTATTGACAAAGTTGGTATTAAGTCCAATTGGCTATGATTGGACTTAAAAGAGTGTAGGGATCAGTGTGCAAGCTAAATGAATTAGTTCTGCAGTAACTTAGGCAAATTTGGATGCAATATCGACAAGAAATAATGAAATGATGCTATATCAGAGATAGAAGCAGTAAAATTTTACTTTTATAACCTTTAAAGATTCTACCATCAATATCGGACGACACTTGAACTTTTAAGGGCAAAGCGAAGAGATCCACTTTTCTTTAAAGTCCTTCAAGGGTCAAAATTTGATGAGTTGAACAAAACTTGGACCATAGAGGTTAGCTTGCTAGCAGAAGATTGATACTAACGACTTTGGTTAATATGCCCAGAAAGATAGGCTTGAGGGTTTCTGGCGATAAAGCAGTTAGTATACAAAATGAAAGTCCAAGCGATATATTAAATTTCCTGCGGTAGGCTGAGTACATGTACTGCAAAAGATAACCGACGTACTTTGAAGCAATGCAAGTATCCCATATTGCCGCCGTTTTGCGTCCCCCCACAAGCTGCCAGAAGCCCTGAACGACAATAGTGAATAAATGGGCATCCGACGTGGAATATTTCGAATTGGCTCTTCTCCAAGTTCAATTCCGCTCTTTTCTTCAGAGCAATGTTTTGGCTTTGGTTCTGCTTATGAAATATTTCAAAAGTTCGATATCGCGCCCACTTGGTGAAAACTCAAAACAACATAAAATTCAGTTATCAGTCCAATTAAATCCATTTAAATTGCAGCTTCACACCAAAATCACCAAAATTGAAAAATCGGGTGTTACTTGACCGATCAAGAAATTGGCGGTTAAAGTCTAGCGGTTTCTTACTCTTTGACCATATTGCTGCTGATCCAGTTTGTTGACAGGCGTTTGGACCGTTGTGGCAAGACTAGATGATCAATTGCTGGCTTCAGAAAATGCGATGAGTTTTTCATCCATGATATTTATTTCAAGCTTCCAACTATTTTTTGATTGAGCTCCCTGGCAGACCTTCTTTGAAGACGAATTCATGTATCTGAAGATTGAAGGTTTTAACACTTAAAGATCTGAGACGGTCGTCGGTCAATTCCTAATCGATAAGAACCCCCTATCAGCTGCTGCTCCCATATCTCAAAACAAACAATTAGGTGACATTACTGCGTACTCCGTACGTGTAATCGGCATATTTTGATCCTGCTTTTCATGGTACCAGAACTTTATTAAGCCGAAATGTTTGGGCCAGATTGGCATAAGACCCATGCAATCCACCTATAAATATCAGTCTTTATCCTCTTTTTTTCTGGAATTATTCAATATCTCCATATTAAAAATGGGCTCAGATATCAACACTGTCGTGACAAACAGTCATGATGATTCAGAAAAAGCACCTCACTTTAATAATAAAGACGATGAACTACTCGCTCAACTCGGTTACAAGGCTGAATTAAAGCGTAACTTTAGTGTTATCGAAGTCTTTGGAATCGCTTTCAGTATCATGAGTTTGCTCCCTTCTATTGCTTCTACTCTCGCCTTTTCTTTACCTGCTGGTCCTGTTGGTATGACTTGGGGTTGGCTGCTACCTTCTATCTGCATTCTCTTTGTAGGCCTTTCAATGGCTGAAATGGGCTCGGCAATGCCTACTTCTGGTGGTTTGTATTGGTGGACATTTAAATTCTCACCTGTTTCGGTTCGTAAACCATTATGTTTCCTTGCTGGCTATGCAAATACTCTTGGACTTATTGGAGGTCTATGTTCTATTGATTATGGCTTTGCTTCGATGCTGCTTTCCGTCGCTGGTATTGGATCAAACGGTGCTTTCGTCCCTACTAAATATCATACTTTTGGTGTCTTTGTTGCTTGTGTTATTTCTCATGGTATCGTTGGTTCTCTGGCTACAAACATCATGAGCAGACTCCAATCCATTTGCATCATCACAAACATGGTGGTCATTATTGTCACTTGCATTGCTCTTCCTCTCGGTAGAGGCACTGAAAACCTTAACACCGGTACGTTTGTCTTTGGTGAACTCGACAACCTCACTGACTGGCCCAAGGGATGGGCTTTCATGCTGGCTTGGCTGTCTGCTATTTGGACTATCGGTGCATTCGACTCTTGTGTACATATGGCTGAAGAGGCTTCTAATGCTGCAGTTGCAGTTCCTTTTGGTATTATTGGATCCATCTCCATGTGCGGTATTCTCGGTTTTATAATTTTGGCCATTATCGCTGCCTGCATGAACCCTGATATCGCTGCCACCCTTGGTTCCGAAACTGGCCAGCCAATGGCCCAGATTTATCTCGATGTGCTCGGAAAGAACTGGGCCATGGGAATGATGACAATGTTGTTTGTTGTTCAATGGTTCATGGGATTATCCATTGCTGTTGCTGGCTCCAGACAATCTTGGGCTTTCTCTCGTGATGGTGCACTTCCATTTTCTTCTATTTTGCGTGTAGTCAACCATAAACTTGGCGTCCCTCTTCGTGCACTTTGGTTCATGTGTGGTGTCGCCATTGTCATCGGCCTCTTGTGCCTAGTTGATGCTGCCGCTACCAATGCTATTTTCTCTCTAGCTGTTGCTTCCAATGGTTTGGCTTGGCTTCTTCCTATTTTTGCTCGCTCCTTTTTCAATGTCGACACTTTCAAACCTGGTCCTTTCTACATGGGTCCAATTGTCTCAAGATGTGTCGGGATCTTTTCTTCCTTTTATCTCATCTTTGTCATTTGTGTTCTTGCCATGTTTCCATCGGGAGGTCCTAACCCATCCGCCTCAGATATGAACTATACTTGTGTCATTAATGGTTTTGTCTGGATTGGCTGCATGGTTTATTACTTTGTAGACGCCAGAAAGTGGTTTGAAGGTCCAAAACATACCTTTGACGACGAAGTTATTGATTCTATCGATGGGATCAGTCATGACACTCCACCAGAAGAAGTTTCTTCCAAGAACTAGAATATTGTGTATGTTTTTCTTTAAATATTTGTACTGTTTTAATTTTACCTGCTTTCACGACCTTTTCACGACCTTTTCACGACCTTTTCACGTTTGTGACGCGCATTCTTTCATGAATCGCATATACTAACCGCTTACATAACAACTTAGTTCCTGGCCACATCATTTTTTTCTCCTTCTCCTTTTTTCTTATTTATTTTTATTTATTTTTTTTGGCTTTTTTTCCTTCTCTTTTAGAAAGACGTATTTTTTCTACCTTCACCACCAACACCCTTCTCAAAAAAAAACCCCCAACTTGCTGTGTCCACAGAGGACAGCTATCTCCTTAATATCCGATTTTTTCAACCTTCTACTCATGATATTCATTTTTCCATTGGTTCTTGTATAGTTTCCTCCTGTTTCTAATTGCCCCTTATTCACGCTCACTCAACAACTTTTATTATTATTGAAATCTGTCTTCTGCCCACTGTTTCTCTTCTGTCCAACTCTTCCTACACTCTTTTTTTCAAACTCATAAACCATGGACTCACAAGAATCAACTCCGTCGATAGACTACGACGACGAAATTCACTACTGCAAAAAGTGTAACTTGGTGAGTCGCTTACACTTTTATACTCTTTTATGCATAGTGACCATCTAACATCCTATAGGTCCTGGAAGAAGGAAGAGCATATGAACTTGGTAAGTTCTCCTTCAGATCCAAGAACTACATTAATACTAACATGTTGAATAGGAGGTGACCGCTGGCACGTTGAGTGTATGTGAGATACAAACCTTTTCAGGAGCTGAAACTAATGCTTTTTTTTTAGGCTTTCGCTGTTCTTCATGCGATGAGCAACTAGATTGTAACACCAACCTTCTCGTTCTCGGTAATGGCTCCCTTATTTGCAGTAACTGTTCTTACCACTGCCATGTGTGTCACAAAAAGATAGATGATCTAGCCATTTTGACAGGTGATCAAGCGTTTTGTTCCTCCTGTTTCTGCTGCCGCAACTGTAAGAAAAAAATTGATGATTTGCAGTACGCAAGGACCTCGCAAGGAATTTTTTGCATGAGTTGTCATGAAACCCTTTTGGCTCGGAAAAAGAAACAGGCCTCCATGAAGGCAAAAAGTCCAGTCCCACTATCCGCTTCAACTTCTTCCTCGGGTTATGAAGCTGGTGGCGTCCCTCCTAAACGTCAAGGCAGTTCTTTCAAAGATAAAAGTCTTCCCTCACTTCCCCCTAGAGAAGACCCTGATGGCCATACTTCTCCTCCTCCTCCTTCCCTTAACTCCCCTCTCCTTTCTGGAGGTTTAGGTTTTATTGCCTCACCTCCGTCTAGGCCCTCCAAGCCTCCCTATGATCCTTCCCTTAAACGTGGTGTTGTTCGTCATAGTAGTGGCGCCTCTTTTTCAACGCCTGGTGCTTCTCCTGCCGAGTCTCGTACTGATTCTAATGGCTATGCTCCTATCGTTTCTGTCTCTCAATCCTCCCCTGTCTATTCACTCAACCACAACTCAAATGGCACATCTACAACTCTTACTGAAACTCGAAATAACGTCAATCGCATGTCGACTCAGCCACCTAGATCAATTTCTAATACTGACTGGGATCGTCCTTCTCGCTTGTCTACTGATTCATCCCACCTTAGCGACTATTATGATTCTATACAGCATCCTCCTCAAAGAGCTCCCATCCCAAGAAAGCCTCCCTCTAATCATGATGCTTTATCACTGGCCCCTGAAGATAATTATAGACTTTCTCAACCCTCGGCTCGTGGTGGCATTTATCTCGACTCCACTATTTCATCCAGCTCTGATGAGCGACCAGATAGCCTGGACCGCAAAACTACTGAAGCCATTGACAAGCTCATTCCCGTGAGATCTATGCTTCGTCCTGCCTCCCCTCGCCCCCCTGTATCCTCAAACTCAGATGATGAAAATGATGATTCCGATTCTCCTCGCACCCCTGTTCGCGAAAATTCTCGCATGGCCTCGAAGCCAAAGACTGAAGCTAATGGCAAGTCTACCAAACACTCAGACCTCATTCCTCAAATTCCCCTGCCATCCCAGGATGAAATTAATCCATACTTTATGAATGGTGGAAAGAAAGAGGACCAATTATATGGTGACAGTCACCTTACTACCCCTCCATTCTCACTTGACAGTTATCTTTTTGACGATGCCATTCCTGAACCTGCTTTCCCTGCCGCTACGAGAGAACTTGTTGATGCTCAAAAACGTATTGCCGGGCTCGAGCAACAGTTGCGTGACAAGGAGCGCAAAGCTAAGCCTGATGTCCGAGTTCTTGAATCAAACATTATGGAGAAACGCAAAACTATTGCAGGTCTTGAAGCCAAGGGAGAGGTTGCCAAGAAGGAGCTTCGTATGCTTGAAGAGGCACGTACTCGCAAAGGCAGTATCAAAGATTCTTCTACAGACCTGGTTGCTGCGTTCACACATGAACTCGGTCGAGTCAAAACTTCTCTGCAGGCAGAGATTGAGTCTTTGTTAATTGAGCGTGACCGTCTTAGGGAGGAAACCACTGACTTGGCTAAGAGCAGAGACAGTACTATTGAAGAGATCAGCATTCTTAATCTTAAAAATAACCAGTTGCTTGATCTTCATCATACCCTGACTCGCCAAATCGTTGACAAGTATGGTGTAAATGCAAAGGCTCCTGGTCTTTTTGTGGGTAAAGATCCTACCAAAGATCGATCATCGGAGAATCTAGCCGCAATCATGGCTGCTGGTGATTCTAGTGCCATGCCCCCTATTAACGATGAACCCTTGGTGACAGTTCTGGACGGCGGCGATGACAAGAAGGATCGTCAGACAGCAAGGCGGTTTTGGAAACGACCTATTGCCAAGGGAGTCAAGGGCTTCAACAAGGTGTTTACTCAAGATACACACAACATATCTTCTGGTCCTTATGTAGATGGTGAAGTCAACAGTGTGCAGCATGTCACTGCTATCAACAATGGTCATGGTGGAGGTGCGATCAACTTTGCTACAATCAAGGAGGTTCATACAAAGTCTGCAAAGGCCCGAAACGGATGGTTCAAGGGTAGCGCTGATGCGACCAAACCAGACTCTCAGCTCATGGGCTTCCCAATTGAAAAGCGAATTCAGCTTGAGAATACCAAAATTCCTCTTATTGTTACACGATGTGTCAAGGAGGTTGAGGAGCGCGGAATGCTATTTGAAGGAATCTACCGCAAATCTGGCGCCCGCTCTCAAATACAGACCATTGAAGAGGCGTTTGAAAAGTCATTTGATAATGCTGATTTTGACGAGGTTCTTAGCGGAGATATTGCTGGTGTTACCAGTGCCCTTAAGCAGTATCTACGATACCTACCCAACTCTCTGATTCACATTGATCATTACGATGCCTTTGTGGAGGCCGCAAAACATGATCAAGCAACTTCTATTGAAAAGCTACGCCAAGTTGTCAATTCGCTACCTACGCCTTACAAAGACTGTCTCAATTTTGTCGTTCAACATTTATCCAAGGTGACGCGGGATGCGGAACAGAACCTCATGACATCGCGTAACCTTGCAGTTTGCTTTGCACCAACGCTGGTAAGACATATTGAAGGTGAACGTGAAATTATGGACATGCAACCAAGGAATGACGGTACTCAGCTTATGATTGAGCATTATGATAAAATTTTTGCAGATTTTTTATGAGTTGTTGAGATTTAAAAGAAATATACGTGTATCTAGTTAAAGAAAAACCATTACTGAACATTTGCTTGCATCTCCTGTCGCAGTTATACTAGTCGCATCAACAGAGTTCAAATAAATACTTGTGTCTCTTATATTTTTAGAAACTTATTCTTCCAACTCAAACTCATTGAGAACCTGTTCAGTCGTATTCCTCGGCCACATGATAACTGGCTGAGCTGAGTTTCTAAAAGCAACCACGCACCCGTAGCAAAGTTCATTTGGTCCGTCATTTTCAACATCTTCTTGATGGCCTGCTTCTGGTTGAGTCAACTCCATCACACTAATCTTATGTAGCCAACTCAACGCATCTTTTTGTCGTCTTGCTCCACAAATCCTGCAAAGTTCATTTGCAGTTGTAGAACTGGCAGAAGCGGGATGTCCAGGGACTTCGAATGGTGTGGCGAGCTTGTCAATGGTTCGCACAACGGTAGTTGTGACACTAGGAAATGCAGCATCAATTTCGGAAAAGTAGTTGTGCAGCAATTGGTCCATAGACATTGCTTTAGTAGCCGTTGTTGTTGTAGAGGAGGAAACAGCCGTGGTAAGGGCAGTGGGAAGTGAGAGGTCGTGTAACATTAGGTAGGACTTGATTTCGGTATCATATAAATCAGCCAATGGATTCAATTCAACCAACTTATGGTCGGTTTTCTTGGTGTTATCACTGACGTGGTTGGCAATTTCGCTAATGTTGACTGGGGTCAATGATGATCCAAGTTCAATACCGCGACCTTTACAAACAGAGGCCATGGCCCGTTCAGCCAAATAAGTAAGTGTGTGAGGTTGGAATACAGATTGACAAGCTGATTCGCGGGCAGCTTGACGAATTAGATGGGTAATGATAATGGTCACTATATCGGAACGGGATGTCTTTGATGGCAGAATGGCGAGCAAGTCGTCAAGTGTTTTAGGTGGTGCTGATGGGGTCATATCAACAACGGTAGCAAGAGTTTGATCAACTTGAAGAGTTTCCCAGATGGACTTTGCGTTTTGGTGCTCGAAAAACGAGTTGAGACTTATTGATCTGTACTCTATGATTTCATCTTGGGTATATTTCTCACTCAGCAATTCCTTGATCCCGCTGTTCTCACTCTCCTCGGTCGTTGTAATTTCCAAAACATGCAGATATAGACCCTGTCGACCTCTATGCGCTGTCCTCTGTCCCCGATTCAACTCTGCCAGAATATTAATCAACGCCAGTGCAGCTTCCACTCTTCTCAGTCCACCATCCGCAGCAGCACATACCACCACAGGCACCAGCACCAGAGCTGTAGTTTCAACTGGAGTTTTATCCTTGAGGTATAATGGTTTATAACTGTCGTCGCCTAAGATTTTGCGGAACTTGGTTACTAAGAATCGATCAAAGCAAGGACCGCAAAATGCTTCACCACGGGATACTGTTACAGATGTGACTGTTTGTTTTCGTAGACAACGTTTACAGGGATCAACTCCAGCTTTGGCGGCTGTAGTTGAAGCACTGGCACTACCTAGCCTAGATACCATAGTTGTCGACATTTTTTATTTTTGATATCTAATGAGGTTGTCGTTAAAGGTTTAGCAGAATAAATTTTTTTTTCAGATTTTTTTGTCATGTTCCGTAGGCTACCGAATTAAGGCCTAACTGAAATCCTATGGAATTGAAACCCTCCTCCAAGTTCCAACCCATAATATCATCACCTCCCCTCCACAAGTCCACTCTTCAAAAATGTCGTCATCATCATCATCTTCAGAACAGCCAAAGGTAACTGACAAAGCTACTTCTGTCAGCACTGCGTCCCAAGAACCTAAGAAGAGGATTGAGGATCTCAAATTTTATCCTGACAACCCAACTGACTTTCAACATAAAGCCAATTTCCAAACGTAAGTTAAACACAGCGGCAGCAGCCTCCTTCAACTAAATCATTGAAGCTAACAGTTTTTCTCGTTAATAGAAAACAACCATCGCAGTTCTATGATCCATGCCAACAGGCCTCAAAGATGTCCATCAACTGCCTTGAACGAAATAACTATGACAAGGAAATGTGTATTGAGTATTTCAAGGCGTACAAGGAGTGTCGTCAAGAATGGATGGACCAGCGCAAAAAAGACAGACGCTCTGGGTTTAAATGGTAACTGTCTGTACTCTTTTAAAACTTGTAAATATTATGGCTTCATGTTTTTCATTCATTACAATTGGCTCTTTTTTTCTCACTAGCCTACAGTATAAAAAGTTCTAGTCTTGAAAGTTCTTCATTAAATTACAGCTTACAACTTAGCCTTGTTAGAGAGTTCAGCAGAAAAGACCTCAGCCATATCCTCTGCGGCCTCCTCAAGGAAGTATCGCATACGCTCAACACCAAGCTTCTTGGAAACAATGTTAACCTGAATCGAGTTCTCGTTAATCATGTAAGCCAATCCGAATCCCTTGTCAGTGACTTGAGACCACCCGTATCCGTTGAAATACTCGGAAGACAACTGCGAGGTTGACAAGAACCAAGTACCAGAGTAGGAAAACATGGGGTCCTTGAAAATGGCAGGTACTTCTTGCTTGGGATCAAGAAGTTGCTTCAGACCAAACAAGTGACGATCTACACCCTTACCAGCAGAGGCATCTGAAATATACTTGACGTGGGCGGTGAAAGCCTTGCGAGCAGCAGCAATCTTGGCCTCATTAGTGGCAGCAGGGTCCTCAAATGTCTTAACAAAGTCGAGAGACTCAACGGAAACAGATCGGCAGGTTTCAGTACGGCCAAGCTGGAAACGACGAGTAGCAGCAGACTCGTAGGTGGGGCGGCACACACCAAAGTTCTTGTAGTAGGCCAATTGAATGAGCATCTGAACATAAGCATCAGGCGAAGATTTGAACTTCTTGATCAGACCCTTACCGTATCCCTTAAAGGCAAAAACGGAGAGTTCATGCTCGCCAATAACATTGGTGAAATCCTGGATGGAAGTGTTGACAGCATCAGTAACCTCGGAGTTAATGGTGAAAACGACCTCAGTGGGTTCAGGGAGGGATCGGTTGGCCGAGGCAGGCGCACCGTGGTCAACCTTGTTGTTAAAAATGACATCATTGACATAGTCATTGAGTCTATGGGTAGGAGTACCGTCCATGAAGGAGTGTTCACCAATGAAGCCAGAAACACCGTTGTCACAAATAATAAACTGGATTGGCTTATCGTAGTAACGGTTCTGACCGTCACCGTGCCAGTACTGACGGGCACGCTCCTCTCTAGTAACAGGCTTTGCATCGTCAAGGCACACAAGGAAAGAAGAACCCTCAATGTCTTCCAGAGAAGCTGTGTTGCGAGCAGGATCAGCGGCAAGCAATTGAGCACGGAACTCAACCCACTTGTCACGGTTCTCTGAAGTCAAAGCTCCAATGGCGGTAGCCTTGGGCTGGCCTTCAGTGGCAGCGTAGACCTTTTCAAACTGAGATTGCAATTCTGCAGTAGACAATTGTTGGCCATTGACCACGCTGGGGATTTTAAAGAAGCGGTTCTTGCGAACTGCAATAATGTGCTTGTGAGTGGCATGGTCGTAGATAACGGCATCGTCTCTGCCCTCAATGGGGACACGAGTAGCGTTAAACATGTACTTGTAAGTATCCATACAAAGAGGAAGGCCCTTCATGTACTCAGGCTCCAAAGTCTTGGCATGAACTTGTGTCTCAAATGCCAGGGCAGCAGTAGTAATGGCTGCAGCACGAGTAGCAGGGTTTTTGCGCAGCTTGTCATCCTTGTGTGAGTAAAAGTACGAAACATATGGGACAACAGGATCTCTATAAGTCAGGTAAGCACCATCGTTCCACCATTCGTAGATCCAGTTCTTGGTCTCTGGGTTAGCAGCCTTGGCCTCTAGTTTCTTTTGAAGGTCCTGGCCAACTCCACCTGGTTTGATGAACTCTTTGACGGCAGACTCGGTACGAGCAAACTCATCAGGAGTGGTCAATGGAACGACCGATCTAAGGTATTTGGCAGCAGTCTCTTCAAGAGTAGGAACGGGTAACTTTGGCAAAGACTCTTGGAATCTGAGCATGGGACCTTTGGATTGGTCTTCAGCATACCCTTCGGGCAGCTTTGAGGCAGTAGAATTGTATCTGAGCATTGATCGTTGTGTAAAAGTTGATAATCTGTGTCTAGAGAGCCTAGAGATGTTTTTGCTGAGCATCTTTTAAGAACTTGTTAGTTGTTGAGAATAGAACAAAATAGATCATGGAAATCAGAGGTCTTTTTATAACAAAACTGTGGGGAAACAACAAATACTACTCACTCAAGGCCAACAGAAAGACTTGGACTTAACAGGCGTTGAAACTGGTTAAAATCCCGATCTCTCAGTAAAACCTGGAGTATTTAAAGAAAAAAGCCCGAAGCTAGGATTTGTTGAAACTGGGGAAATCTCGGAATCAACAAAAATCTGTACTGGGAAAACAGTAATTCCGTGTATAAATGGAATCAACAAACTCACCTTCTGATGGATATATGAGAAAAAGCCTGGCTTTGTTGGTTCTATGAAAAAAAAATGAAATTAAATGGAAAGAAAATTTAATCAAAATTCGGGGGATCGAAGGATCTTTATATTCGATAATTTAGACCACTGCCCTTCTGGCCGTTCATTTTCATTACATCTGTGATGTGAAATTTCATCTGCCGAGGTTCACAATTGAGTCAGCTGATCAAAATTACTCATGTATGACTGTATTATTACATCATTGCCTATACAAGGGTTAGGTCGGCCACCCCACCTCGCTGGCTAACACGATCTGGCTTAGCATACAACAGCATCATTGCCCCGCCGCTTTTGCCTAGGCATCCCTCAATTGATCCGTCACTTCGACGAACCGACAACAGCAGTTGAGATCTGAGGAAAAATAATGATGAATTAGCAGAAGCACCCTCGGGTACTCGATTCAAAAGTAGCCAGATATAGTCCTCATGGGCTGCTTTGGACTTGGTTCTTTGATACTCTTCAAAAAGCGATCCACTGATAGAAGTCTCTGCCTTGGATGTGATTGAGGGATCAAGGACCTTCCGTAACATGACTGCACCATTCATACTGTGATTCTGGTAAAGCTGATTCCAATGCTTGGTCACATTGTGGGTGTAAGCAGCGTCTTTACTATTGGAAGTCACCTCTGGCGTCTCATACATTTCTCCCTCCCATAATTGCGTTTCCGCTGCATCAGTTTGTAGTTTCAAGACGCAGCTTACTCGGTTGTTCTCGATATCGAAGCAACGAACTCGCATTTCCACTTTACACTCTGGTGGGCAAGGATCGAACGACGTTGGGTCGATCGAATCTTGCGAGCTCCATCCGCGCTTTGGAATGCGCACAATTCTTCCATGAAATTTGACTCCACTACGAATCCATGAGACTGACTTGTCTCGTATCTGCTGCTGAGTACTTTTAAGGACACATGTTTTTGTTGTTGAGAAGGCATACTCCCGAAAGGCGATGAAATGCTGACGCTGACTTGCGGCTTCTTCGGGAACCGTTGTTTGAATGGGAAACCCTTCGTTATCCCACTGAGTGAGGGGAGCTGGTTGAGATGGTGGCCGATTCGTCTGGCTTGCTGGTAGATTTAACTGAGTTTCATCACTGGAAGTATTACGATTATTGTGAAGTCGAGCTCTTCTGTTTTCATCTCTTCGAATAGCTGGAGCAAATGTATTGTCATATTCTGGCGACTCGTCGCCATTCAGCCGCCATGGTTCCTGGGTGAAAATGTATGCTTGCTGGTCGTCATAATTGCGCAGTGTCCATCGCCTCAGTGGAGCTTGTACTTCATCATTATTTGAGTGAGGCAGCTCCCATTCTCTCCCATAATCTTGAATGGCTTGCCAGTTATCTAAATGCCGAAAAGTCTCATTAATATTGGGTAGAGGGGCTATAGACTCGGGAACACGGGTTCTTGCAAGTACCTCAGGCAGCTGTGAATCTCTCCCATGTTGGTCTTGCATACTCCCTACAAGTCTTAGTAGGCGATGATATTCCGGAAGGTCAGAACCACTGCTACGGGCAGTGTCATAGTTCCTAGTCTGCGGTCGCTCCAATCCCCTCTCTTGAGTTCGAAGAGGGTCTGTTTGTCTCGGTCGATCTAGAAGCAAAGAAGAAGCAAAAGTTGCACGGATTGTTCCTTCTTGCAATTCAGATTGTCTTTGCTCATTAGGAACACCCCGTCTTTGATTTCTAGTTCCCGCCTGTCCGATGCGTCCCAAAGGTGACAATAGTTGAGAAACTTGTATCCCAGGTTGTCTAGAGTGAGATGAATGATGTCTAAGTGTGCGTTCCCTAGTAGCACGTGGCATATCGAGAGGCACTGAAGGTAGCGGTGCTTGTGTGTCGGGTCGCAAGCTGGCAACATCGGGTTGAATTGGAAATTCTGAAAATGACCAAGCTCCCGTCCCAAATGGCTCAAAATCAATTGTGGGCGTTTCGTCAGTAGGCGTTGGAGTCCTGAAGTAAGACAGCAGGGCTAATTCCGCTTGCTCGTCTTCATTGCTACCCAGATCATCCACTGGTGGGCTTCCTTCAGTCCCTATTGATTCACTAGCTCTGTTAAGTATTCTTCGACTCCTTCTGCTGGTTATGCTTGTAGTCGTTCCTGCGAGGGCTTGGGATAACCGGCTAGGTCGATGTCTATGTACGGCTGATACTCCGCGACCGTTGGGCGAGTTCGTGAAGTCTGAATGAGGCGAACGTGTCAAAGAGATTGTAGCATTTGATACTTCTCTTTCATGTCCGGTAGGAATTTCAAATAAAGTCTCTTCACTGAATGTGGATGAGTTTCTTCGCGAGTCCATGTGGATATACTGGAAATGGAATAAAACATTGCCTCTTTTTACGGCGGCTGCTTTTATTTTGTCGGAAGACTCGC
>JAKTYJ010000177.1:0-14728 GCA_030674515.1 Geotrichum armillariae | reverse complement strand
CTGTAACACATCTTGAGGGGACAATTCAGCCCAACGACCTTTTTCAGGAGAGTATACCTGGGTTCCTTTAATAATAACAGTATGTGCTGGTAAATTGACACCCCATGCCAGAGTGGCAGTAGAGACAAGAACCTGAGCAAATCCAGCTCGAAACACTTCTTCTGAAGCAGCACGATCAACTCTAGACAAACCAGCATGATGGATTGCAAAGCCAGTTGGAAGCAAATCTTTGAGATCAGCGTTCTGAACACCCTCACTCTCGGCTTTGAGAAGTTCAGAAGCCCTGACATTACTTCGAAGGAATTTGTTCAAAGTGCCCTCCTCAGCAGCTTTGTCACGCAAATAACGCGCTGTCTTTGCTGTTTCCTTACGAGAATGAACAAAAATGATGACTTGGTGCTGGCCAGCATACTGCATTACCTTGTCATAACAAGCATCATTCATGGCTTGGTAACGTTTGATGGCCTTCTTTTCGGTAATTCCAATAAAACACTGTGCTAATGGGCATGGTCTAAAAGTAGCGTCAAAGAAAAATAGACCCTTCTTGGGATCTACTCGCAAAAATCTGGCGACATCCCTATAGTTTGGAAGGGTGGCTGACAGACCAACTAGTCGCACAGGTTCGCGAGTTGAAATCTCATGGCGAATGGTCCTAGCAACAATACTTTCAAGAACGGGACCTCGCTCGTCATGAAGCAAATGGATTTCATCAATGATAATCAGCTTTACTAGGTTGGTATAACTAGTATCAGAGGATTTTCGTGTGATAACATCCCACTTTTCGGGGGTGGTGATGATCATTTGAGTTTCCGAGATTTGCTGCTTGGTCAAGTTTCTATCACCAGTCAACTCAGCGACTTTGATACCATATGACTTGAGTTTTTCGCCAAACTCCCGAACTTGTTCCTGTACCAGAGCTTTCAAAGGCGAAATGTAAACAATCTTGAATGCGTCGAGATCAATTTTATTGGTTTCCAAATCCAGATAGTGGGAAATAGCTTCGAGAATGGTTAACAGAGCGACATTGGTCTTACCTGCACCAGTAGGAGCACACAGCAACATATTTTCACTTGAATTGAACGCAGACGGAAAAACTTTGGACTGCACGCGATTTAACGATTTGGTCTCTTTAAATGCAGCACGTGCCCAAGTAGGTAGTTGTTCGATTGAAACGAGAGGGTCGCTTTGCGAGGGAGCAATAGGAGGAGGCACATTATATTCTTCGTAAGTTTTGGTTTCTGATTTCGTAGTTCCTTGAGGCAAAGAAATTTTGCCTACTGTATTTAAATGGCTTCCTTGCTCAAAGACATAACTGTCCAAATCAACAATTCGAGGTTCTCTCAAACCACTAGAGTCAGTTACAGCATCTGTGACGTCTTCCATTGGAACATCTTCAGTATTTCCTGAAGAAGCGGGTTTTGCGGGTTTCCCATATAATTCATCGAGATAAGCGTTCAAGCCGCGGTTTTTGATTTCTTTTCGAACAGATTCCTTTTCAATTTCGCTTTCAGCTTTGGCAAGTCGGGTTAACCAAACAATTTTGGATCGATTTTTGCAGAGAAGTTGTACCAATTCAAGGTTTTCAAAGTCAAACGCTTCCATAATATCGTTTTCAGCCTGACCAAGAGATGTATCAGAAGACAGGATTTCGAATACAGTCAAAGTTTTTTCTTGAGCAGCAAGCGAGTCTTTAAAAATTGTACCAATTTGTCGTTGGATCCAGAAGGCATCAATATCGCGAGCGGGTATCTCGTCGTGTTTACTCTCTTCAGATTTCGTAGAGGATTCGATTAGTTCAGACTCCTCTTTTGTAACAAAAGAACTGTACTCGTCTTGATTGCTAGCTTTATCTGGAGTGTCGCTTTCGTAACCATCTTGGTCGTCTTCACTGTCTTCTTCAATCCCGTCATCGTCGCTTCCTTCAAAAGTAACGGCGCCTTACAAATGAACCTAAACCCCATCTGAACAAAAATATAAAGAGATTGTACGAGGATTCTGACAATGAAAAGCCCCGTGGATCAAGTATTGGTCAGTCTCGTGAGTCTACAATTGCTCAAGAAATTTAAAATGAGAAGAAAATAGCTAGTATAAAACGTGCCGACTTTAAGAATAATTGAAATAAGGATGTCTACATCCCTCGTTTGGAAAGGGACACGCATTAAACGGAATTTTCGGTGTCGCAAGCATGAGGTCTTCTTGGTCATGACTCTACGGCAGCTTTAAACGGATTTGATTTAGGTCAAGCTGATAAGATCACTGGAGACCCAATATGCGTTATGTGTGTCGTGTGTCGTGATCCATTTGCAACATGCAACATGGCGCGTATTGCCTTTTATTCTATTACCCATACAAGTTTGGCGCTTTTAATGAGCCAGTAATACATGTCAAGTATATCAAATACCTGGATGGAAAGCCTACTTATACCCATCATGATCTAGAGTCCTCTACGCCTGGCAAACTAACAAATGCTTACAATTTTGACAAGTGGTTGGGATACCCTGCCTTCAGCCGGCAAACGCCCTGAGACCCGTTTTTATAGAAAAAAACATGGAACGAATGGCCCGTGATGAACAATTATACAAGTAATCAAAGCACTTTTTGCGCTTAGGAGTTTATTTTACTCGACAACAATGTTAAACCTAAAATTGATGCATACAAAAAAACTTGGATCTTGTACTTACTTTCTGATGGTTGTAGTTTTGTTAAAGAAAATATTTATTAGCTGGCAATTTCAATATGATGACAGTTCCCTTCTCAAATTTCTTCTAACAGTCAAAAATGGACAAGTCTAGTGATTCTAAGGAGCGCCCAGCGAGTATTTCAAAAGGCTCAGTTATGAGCCCGGAGTATCCTGAATCATTTTCTGAAGGGAGGTTGATCCTAGACCAGATATTTGTTCGAAAGAGAAGTACAAGATCTCGAGCACCATCCCGTGGTGCAGTATCAGCCAAATCATTGAACGTCATTAGTAGTAGTAGTAGTAGTAGTAGCAGTGCTGGGGAGGAAGAGCAGGATGTTGATAATATAGAAACAGGCAGCTTACAAGACACACAGCCTAGGTCTAGTGCCTTGATTGATTCTGAATTTTCTAGTGGAAGCGAGAACTGTAAAAGTATGATGAGCCAAACTCCAATTGCAGACAGGTTCTCTGCAAATCCTAGTGGGACGCCGTTTCAGGAAATCTCGAGTTCGGATGGTCCGTCTGCAAATCAAATTGCAGAGTTGAAGAAGAGTATCGAAACCATTCAGCATCAAGGCAACAAATCTGAGAGGGGTCGACCCAGGAAGGATGAACAATTTGAGAAGCTCGCTGAATATTCCGATGTCGATGAAAAGACTTTTTCTGGGGGCACAGCAAGTGAGGCAGTGGACGCAAAGGGAGCTTTGGATAAGCTGCTATACGACGGTGATAGCGGGAGCAAACCTAGGAATTATCGAATAAGGCTCGTCGTTTTCGTGCTTTGTATGGTATTTATGGCATCTCTAGCTGTCAACGTTTATACTGGAGTGTGAGTATTTTGGACAACTGAGGAATAATAGTTAACAAAAAGATAGTTCTTCGGTTAGAACCATGTTGAAAAAGGAAGAAGTTTCAGTGCCAGTGATGACGGCTCCTGCTTCGCAACTAACAGGTGCCGAAAAAGTTATTGCTGGATATAAAGCCATTACAAAAGAAGACCCAGAGGTGATGGAACTCATGAACAATCCTGATTTGCTTAAAGTGTTTTATGGAATCGATTATTCTCCATTAAATGTCCAGTATCCAGCGTGCGGTTCAACTCAACGAGACGTAACACTTGACATTACCGTACTCTCGCAGCTTACTAGCAGAATTAGGATGTATGGAACGGATTGTCATCAGGTCGACTTTGTTTTGAATGCCATTGAAGATTTAGGACTCAATATGACCATTTCTTTGGGAGTATGGGTCGATGGTTCATACGAAGGTAGCAATCGTCAATTGCAGGAAATGAAAAGAATTGTGGACTCATATCCGACAAAGTATATTGACTCAATAATTATTGGAAATGAAGTGCTGTTTCGGCAAGAAATGAGCCAGCATGAACTGATTTCGCATATTGAAACAGCCCGAGCTTACTTGAAGTCAAAAAATATTGATATTCCACTTGGAACGTCTGAAATAGGAGCCAAGTGGAACGAGGAGCTAGCGGCTCATGTCGATGTATTGGCAGCCAATATTCACCCGTTTTTTGGTGGAGTGCCAGTCAATGTTTCGACAAAATGGACCTATGACTTTTTGTATGAACAGATTTTGGCCAACGTGAGTGAATGGGACGTTGTCCCATCCAATATCTTGATATCTGAGGTGGGTTGGCCAACCGGAGGTGGCCAGATACATGGAGCAGTTGCTGGTATTGAGGAACTGCAAATCTTACTCACAGACTGGCTGTGTTCGACGGAAAAAGCAGAAAAAGTTGGTTGGTACTGGTTTGAAGCATTTGACGAACCCTGGAAGGAGATATTCAGTACCAAAGATCAGAAATGGGAGACTCAATGGGGACTGTTTGGACCAAATCGACGGCTGAAAAATGGAATCAAGTTGCCAAATTGTCAAGAGAAAAATCAGATTATCTAATGCTCCTGACCCTACGTGTTCTCACAACTTTCTTGATTTTTTATTTAACCTACTTTTTAGTCTCCATCTTTTTAATTCAAACAAGTCCATAATTTATACCAATTTCATATCTACTTCTTCTGAGATTTAGCTGCTGATTGTTGGTGATATTACTTGCTAAATCCAAGAGTTTTTTTAAAACTAACTGACTGAAAGTTACTTCAGAGGCAAATTACAATTATGGAGCGAATGCCTTTTGACTGGTTCCTGGAGGTGCCACCAGTAACCCGAGCGTGGACTGCTGCGATTACACTGGTCTCAATTCTTGAACAATGCAAAGTTGTATCGCATCTCCAACTTTTGTACAATTATCGACAGGTATTTGTAGACCATGAGGTGAGTTTCATGCCATGAAAAGGCTTGATGATGATTGATTTTAACAATTCTAGTATTGGCGATTGATAACGTCTTTCTTATATTTTGGACCTCTCAGTATAAACCTCATGGTGTACGCCTACTCTGTAGCTCGGTTCAGTCGAATGCTCGTAGAATCCTTCTACACGCACAAAACCGGTGAATATCTTTGGCTTATATTTTTCATTAGCAGCACATTAATTGGAGTTTCCAGTTTCATGCCAATCTTTTCATCTTCCTCTTCATTCCCATTCCTAGGGCCATACTTGTCAAATGCTCTTGTCTACATTTGGGCCCGAAGAAATCCAGATATTCAGCTCTCTTTTCTGGGCTTGTTTGTGTTTTCAGCACCGTATTTGCCATGGGTAATGATGATATTTTCAGCTGTTGTCAACTCTAGTTCTCCTAAAGGTGAGCTCATGGGAATCTTTGTAGGGCACATTTATTTCTTCTTTGAAGACATTTACCCCAACATTTCCAATAATGGATCTAGACCATTGGCCCCTCCTTGGCTGTGGTTTACACGAGATACTGAGATTGAAAGGGGTGAACCAGAAGAAGAAGAATTGCTGCTAGCTCCTCGTGCTACTCCTCCTCAGCAGGCTGAGGTCCTTGATGAATAGGTTATTTGTGAGCTGAATATATCTATATCTCTCTACTATTTAAATATTTATACAAATCTATCATATCGAACATGTTAAGGCTTATACCATAAAATTAGCTGCTGAAATCAAAGCTGATAGGACTTCTTATTTTGAGATCAAATGTTTCGAACTAAGCGGTAACCTAATATGTAGGCAAGACCAGGTACGCAGAAGCCTACGAGGAGGTAAAGCAGGGGTATAACGAGAATGACATACATGATAGTGTAACACTCTGTCATCAACCTCCAAATATGGGGAAACGCTTGGAATCTATGAATCCCTTTAAGATGAACACATTGAGGTCTTAACCATACAAAATCAACCATTTCAATAAAGTACCGGCCTTTTTGCAGGAAACAAACAAATAGTATATGGATATAGTTAACTAGAGTCGTGATTTAAATGACAGTCAATGCCAGTCAGATAGAAAATTTATTTTGGTGTTTGTATAGTTTTTCAATATTATGGATGGGCTATTCATGGGCCATAAGTTGGAGATCCACTTTCTGGGGACAAATTGCAGCATTGCGGAGTTTCAGGGACCCCAAATTGAACTAATTCAATGAAGAAGTTTCACTCGTCATAAATTAGAAAAGGAGTCCCATAAACTTGAACCAGAACAAACTCAAAGGCGGTTTTGTATTCAATATAATTGAACTGAATACTTCGTATTAAAAAAGCTGAAAAAAATAAGAGCATATTGAGTTTCTCCCAACCCACATAGTATCTTCTAACACTTGTCATCTTTCTTTCTCCTCTTCTTTTTACTTTCTCAATCCACTTCATCTTCATCATCAAAAGAGAAGGTTATTTTTTTACAAAACAGACTTCTCAGTGATTTTTACTCGTTCTACAGGCCATTGACAATTTGAGCCCTTAAACTTTAGCATAGTTTGACTTCCTAGGACACCCTGTGTTACTTGATACATTGCCATTGCTTTTCGTGGCTGTCTAGAGTCTACCTCTGTCTCTTTCTGTTTCCATCAGACTTTAGTTTTGCAGTTTTACCATGGCGGATCCTGTCGTTGGAGCTGGTTCTCCATTCGACCCCAGAATTCTTTCTCAAAGGTGGGTTTTTTATCAAAACATGACAATTTTTCATCTCGCTAACAAATCAATAGATCCAGAGAACAATCTGAAGAAGCAGCCAACCCATCCATCTGGAACGATCGCATGAAGGGCAATCACCCTTTTTTTTCATCTTCTGTTTCTCCGGCTGCTACGTCGTCTAATTTGTTTCTCGCTCAACAACACCCCCAACAATCCCTTGCTTCAACCCAAGTGCCTCCTCCAAACCTTCAATCATCGACATCTTCATCTTCATCCATCTCTTCGGCGTCTTCTCAGGTTCCCATGATTCAATCTACCAATCAGAGTGCTGCCCGTTCTCGCGCAAGAGCGGGTACAATGCCCTCCAGATTACCTCCTGGCTTGCCTATTGGAGGCATGAATAACAATCAAGTTCCTTCAATGCCATTGGGTTCTTTAGCATTACTTTCTCCAGATTCCTCATTACCACCTATCATGTTCCCCCAAACCTCCCCGTCCTCTTCTTCCGCAACTCGTCTCAATGCTTCAATCCACCCTTCTGCATCAAATTCTAGTCTAAACTTCCCTCAACTTCATCCTCAACAGCAGCAGCGATTTGGCATCCATCCCCAAGCAAGCTCATCAACCTCTTCGCTACCTACTGTTTCCAATCCTGTTGATGCCCAGCCATATGATATTTATCGCTCTGAGATCCCATTCAGCACACCTACTCAGCAACCCATACAACAGCAGGCACAACCCTCGAACTCTTCAGTTTCAAGATTGCGCTCTGGATCATTGAGTGTTCTTTCCGACAATGCTAGACCTTCTCTTTATCCATCTCCCTTTGGGTCCTCGATTTGGTCTTCACAGCGGAACCCTCATTTGCAGACTGCAGTAGTGGACTCAAAGCGGACGTCTCAAACCTCATTATTAAATGCATTAGAGGAGGACCAAATTCAAGAAACTAACCCTTCCCCTTCACACTTGCCCAGTGAACTTCAGCAGACTTCGCCAGGCCATCCAATTGATCCCAATACGATTGATCCTCTGGGACCCTTCTACAAAGAACTCACCATGAGAACTGACCCTAGTCGGATGCGTTCTTACACAGTCAATAATCTGCCTTACGGGTTACCTTATGAACTTTTAAACGAAGATGCTATTGAACACTCAGAACAACCTACCCAATATTCTCAGCACCAAATGCAACCTCCTCCTCAAATAGTCTCTCATTCTTCTCCAGAGGCGCAGACTACTCAAATAAGATCCAACTCTTTTCTTGGAGGAAATCGGCCCCGTGCTCAAACCACTGTTGGTTCGTTCGAACCTCCATTTACAATGGGTAATACATCTTTACTCAGATCTGTAATGACCCCTAAAAGTGCTCAATCCCAGGTTTATTATTCAGCTCAAGATTCCATGTCGCACAACATAATTATCAACTCTTTTGACGATTCTTCTATTGGACCAACTCGATCTCTCTGGCTTGGTAACATCCCTGCTTCAACCACATCTTATGCTCTTACTGCCATATTCAGTTCCTATGGTACCGTTGAGTCTGCAAGAGTTCTTCCCCATAAGAATTGTGGATTTGTCAACTTTGTAAACGCAGAGAGCGCCATGCAAGCAAAATCTGTTCTCAATGGCAAAGAACTTTTCACTGGGCATGGCCCTTGCCGGGTAGGCTTTGCCAAGGTCGTTGATTCTGCCGAGTTTGAAGCAGAGCAATCATTTTCAACACCCGAAGTCTCTTTAAACGGCACTATTGATACCACTATCTCGACTGAATATACTCAAGATTCTTCTGTCAGTACTACTATGGAGGCATCCCCACCTGCAAACATTGAGTACTCGGTTACCGATAAAGACATGTCTGGAGAACTTCCTTCCATTGAAGCCACAAAGTCTCTTGACGAGATTGCTGGAGATATGGGTACCACTGTCATGGATCTTGGAGCTGATGTAGATGAAAGAGATCGCATCGTTGCATCGGTGAACCGCGCTCTAGAGTTCAAGGATTTCAAACCTGAAATTTTTTCTGTTCCTGAACCAAGACCTGACCGTGTTTATGATGCCCCCACATTGCGGGAGGTTCGCAAGAAGATAGACAGTGGCATGTGTGGTCAAGAGGATATCGAAGAGATTGCCCTGGACATTCTTGATGAGATTGCAGAACTTTCTAGTGACTACGTTGGAAACACAGTTGTTCAAAAGTTATTTGACTCCTGCTCAGAGTCTGTCAAGGATATGATGCTTGACCAGATTGCTCCATACTTGGCGCAAATTAGCGTACATAAGAACGGAACCTGGGCCGCTCAGAAGATCATTGGTGTCGCTGGTTCTAAGCGTCAGATTGATGTTATTGCTAGGGCTTTGCACCCCTACACTGTTCATTTATTTTTGGATCAGTTTGGCAATTACGCAATCCAATGCTGTTTGAAGTTCGGCAGTCCTTGGAACGATTTCATCTTTGAAACCATGCTTTCCAAGTTTTGGGATATTGCCCAAGGCCGATTTGGTGCGAGAGCTATGCGCGCATGTCTCGAGAGTCATCATGTTTCTCGGGATCAACAGCGCATGCTTGCCGCCGCTATTACTATACATGCAGTCCAACTTGCGACTAACGCCAATGGAGCTTTGCTTTTGACTTGGTATTTGGATACTTATACAGTTGCTAATCGTCATACCATTTTGGCTCCTAAACTTATTCCCAATTTGGTTCAGCTGTGTACTCACAAATTGGCCAGCTTGACTGTTCTTAAGGTCATAAACCACAAGGCTGAACCTGCTGCGCGAGTGGATATTTTTAATGCATTGTTCAATCCTCATGAAGAAGTTCCCAGCTCTGCGCTTGAGCAGATTCTTAATCATTCGTATGGGCCCACTTTTGTCTACAAAATCATTTCAACACCATTATTGGAGGGACAAGAGCGCCAGAATGCAATCAACAAGATTCGAACTGTTCTCATTTCAATTAAAGCTTTGCCTGCCCAAGGGTACAAGAGGTTAATGGACGAGGTTGGATTAGCCACTAGAAATACGCCAGGACAACAACCTGCCAACATTCAACCTACTAACAATAGTAATAGTGGTTCCAACGGCCGCGTTCTTCATCAACCCGTTCAACCTAATCAGATGCGTGCACCAATGTCGCCTCAGCGCACTCGGTCAACGGGCGGGCATGGATCTTCATATTATCCACAATCTCAAGCACCTCCTCAAATGGACATGCAGCAGAATAAGAACTACGGGGGCGGACGCAATAACAACAACTATATGAACAAGCGAGGATATTACAACAATGGAAACGCCAATGAGAACATGATGCCACCTCCACCCATGTATAACCAGTTCAACCAGCAAATTCCACCTCCCATGGGACCTTCTGGTGGTCAACAGTATGATATACAGCAACAAATGGAACAACTTGCGATTGGAGGTGGACGAATCTCACCTAGCAAATACCAGGACCAACATCATCAACAACAGCAGCAACAGCAATTTGGAGCTCCTCCGCATTGGCAACAACAGCAACAACAGGCTTTTTTTGATCAGCCCCAAAAGTCTCCTGGTACCGGGCATATTCAGCCTCAACAGTACTATGAGAGACGATAAAAAAAAAACTTGAATTTAGTTTCAGTCATACTCAAGTCCCCCTCCCCCCATTACAAAAATTTCATCAAGAAATGAAAGCCAGAAAAAGACAATTACAATACTAAAAGAAAGAATTAAAAAAAAAAAAAAAAGTAGTTATTCTATTTGTTAGGCACACCACTCGTTATTTAAAATGTATAAATACTAAATAATAATAAAATGTGTAAATATTTTACTCTGGTGTAATAAATTCCTTCTTCACAAAGTCTATTATGCTCTCTTCTGAAACCCCAATACACCCTAACCTCAATTACCCTACAAATTGTATAACATAATATTTACATAAGTTTATAGTAAATGATGACAAATCGATTTGACCAATAATTTTGCGTGCAAACAACTCCTCCAAGAATCAATTGAAAAAAATCCTCCAAATAGTGAAATCCCAGGACCATTTTCATACTGAAAAGTCACCCATTTATTCGAGATTTAAGGAGGTTCTCGACAACCAGCTACATACCTTCTTATTAACATTAAAGGTTTTTGGGTCTTCCTTGACAATCAGTTACTATTCTATATCGCATCTTGATTCCGCTGACATCAATTAACAATACATAAACATGCTTAGACAGCTACTGCGACAATCGTCGCCGGTCTCTCGAAGAGTCGGTATCTCTGCATTCTCTACTTCATCCATTATTAGATTTCCTACTCCCTCTACTCCCGCCCAAGCATCTCTAGCCACCTCCACTTCCACCTCTGCTGCTATCGCTTATCCCACTGGCACCCTTGAAGGTGTTCCCCCTGCTGGATTCCGATTGCACCGTCCTCCTACTTGGGAAGAGTCTCATGAGACTGCCTTGGACAAAGCCACCAAATTCTTTTTGCTTGCTGAAATGTTCCGTGGTATGTACATTGTCTTGGAACAATTCTTCCGTTCACCTTATACCATTTACTACCCATTCGAAAAGGGACCTATTTCACCTCGATTCCGTGGTGAGCATGCCCTTCGTCGATATCCATCTGGTGAAGAGCGATGTATCGCTTGTAAATTGTGTGAAGCCGTATGCCCTGCAATGGCTATCACTATTGAAGCTGAGGAACGTGTGGATGGGTCAAGACGTACTACCAAGTATGATATTGACATGACCAAGTGTATTTACTGTGGGTATTGCCAAGAGTCTTGCCCTGTTGATGCGATTGTTGAAACTCCTAACGTCGAGTACTCGACTGAGACCAGAGAGGAGCTGTTATACAACAAGGAGAAGCTGTTGGCTAATGGTGACAAGTGGGAACAGGAGATCCAATATGGTCTGGATGCTGATTCTGCCTACCGATAAATTTAACTTGTTTCGATATAGAAATTAATCAAAAAGTTATATACAAAGTCCAAGTAAACACCTTTTAGGTTGAAACCGATATGAAAAAAAAAATCAACATAAATACATGTGTACCTTTCTAAAAACTAAAACCAATTTTTCTTATATATTATTTGAGTCTCGCTTACTGGGTGGCGCACTGGACACGTTCGCCGTCTCCCCCTTCTTCATCAAGCATCTCCTCGTCGTGCTCAGCACCACGTCGGCCACCAGACTTGAACTTGGACTGGTCAACATCAGACAGCATCACCTCCTCAGATTCAACGCCAGCAGGAATGACAACCTTAGGTCGGGAAGGAAGAACAGTCTCAAGCTTAGCAAGGTTCTCGGGGGTAGCAAAATCAGCGGGGTTGGGGAACTCAACATCGAACTCGACGTACATGTTACCATAGTTGTGGTGACGGTACTGGGGCATACCCTTGCCTTCAATGACCTTGACAGTACCAGGAGCGATAACCTCACCAGGAATGATCTCGACCAAGAGGTACTCACCGTCCAGGTGCTCGATAGTGAACTGACCACCAGCAAGAGCAGTTAACAGATCAATCTTAACGGTAGTGTGGAGATCATCGCCCTTGCGAACAAATCTGTCATGAGGCTTCTCGTCAATAACGAAGACAACATCACCAGGAATGATATCAGGACCTTGGTCACCCTCTCCAGAGAAAGTGATCTTCTGGCCGTTGGTCATACCCTTATCAATGTGAACCTCAAGAATCTTGCGTTCCTCGTGAGTCTTCTTACCGTTACAGGCCTTGCATCGGTTCTTGGGGTCGATGATGGATCCCTCACCGTTACAGTCGTTACAGACAGTTTGATATCTCTGGACCATGGGTCCCATCTGTCGGGTGACAAATCTCATACCTTGACCCTTACAGGTAGTACAGGTCTTGACGGCACCTTCTTTGCCTCCCTTACCATCACACTTGGCACACAACACTGTTCGTGTCAGAGCAAGCTTAGAAACTTTACCCTTGTAGAGATCAGTGAGAGTAGCCTTAAGAGCGTGCATGATATCGCGAGAACGCTTGGGTCCTTGAGGTTGGCCACCGCCAAACATTCCTCCCATACCGCCCATGCCACCCATGCCGCCGAAGAAATGAGAAAAGATATCGTTGGCATCACCACCCATGCCGCCAGCCTGGCCATTCAGACCGTCTGCACCGTACTGATCGTAAACTTCACGCTTCTGAGAATCAGACAGAACCTCATATGCACTGGAAACCTCTTTGAACTTTTCAGCGGCTTCAGGGTTGTGTTGGTTCTTATCGGGGTGGTATTTAAGAGCGTTGACTCTGTAAGCTTTCTTGATTTCAGTATCAGAAGCGTTGGGCTTGACGCCTTTAAAAGAGGTTAGTAAAACGATTCAATATACAGCACATAGCAATACCACCAAAAACACTCACCTAAGAGATCGTATAAAGCAGTCTCCTTGACCATTTTGTTATGTTGATTTTATATGAGAATGCGAGGGTAGAATATCGATCTGTATGTTGAATTATGCTGGAATGTCGTTAACGAGTTCCTTTTAATTTCTAGTGTAATAAATAGTAGAAAGAAGGATTTCTTTGGATTTCTTGATAGAAATAGCGGTTCCTTTAATATTGATAATCCAATAGTTTCTGGTTTGTAAAAGGGAGAGTATTCCAGAAGGAAAAAAAATGAAAATAAAAACGAAACGTAAAATTTTTTTCTTCTTCGCCCTTCTTTCCACCGCCACACAAAACATGGGATTAACACCCCCATGAACATGATTTTTCCCAATTTTTTCAGAAATCGCCAACGATAAAGTAGATGAAATTAGATATGATGACTGATGATTTTTGTGATTCTTTGAAGAGTATTTCTCCAATTTTCAGCTTGAAATTCTATGTAGTAAAAGCGTATTCGGAATAATAGGGAATATCCGAGGAACTTTGGGCCCACCTTCAAGCCCCATATAACAATACAGGGACCCTCAGTTCTTACAATCTCTTGACTTCAACATGCAATTTACTCTAGTTTGTACTCTAATTTCGAGTCTCTCTCTCTCTCTCTCTCTTTTTATAAACACGGGGTTGCCATTAACACAAAAACTAAATATACATAACAAAAGATGAAATCTTATGAATTAGTTTAGGCGGTAAGACCGTTCTTGAACTTTCCGTTAACGGTCTTGAGGTATCGCTGGCGACCAGTACCAGTGGTGTGTCTGCGCTTGGCCTTCTCACCCCAGTTGTCTATTGATTTCAGTTAGCATTCAAAACATGGCTTGGTTGATAGTGATTAAAACTTACAAGAACGAGTCTTAGCAGCAGGGTATCCACAAGCAGAGCAAGTCTTCTTCTGGACGTGGAAAGAGCGACGACCACATCTGTTACAGAGAACGTGTGTCTTGTTGTGACGCTTACCGAAACTGGAGGTACCCTCTAAACAGCTTGTCAGTATTCATGATACAATGATGATCCATGTGCAAAGAATTCCAGATATGAAATATAGATCATGGTTGAATAATAAAGGCTTGGTCAAATGTAAAAGTGTCGAAGAATAGTTGCAAGTATAGTATTTCCGTAGACATTAGTCGTATAGTCGAAAGATCAATCCAGTTGAGGAGGAACGTTGTCGATTGTATCGTCGTCATAAAAGTCATACAAAAAATTTTCAAAGCGCAAGGTCGTAAGTCTTCCGCACCACCCTTTCAACCATAAAATATATTACCATGATCCGTAGAAAAATCCATCATGGAGAATCAGAGCAGTTCACACTTACTAGTCATCTTTAATTATGCCGTAAATTTAGGTCGGGAGGACGGTTGGTGATACTAGGCAACGTGTGTATGAGAAAAAAAAGAAGTCTTTCTTTCCACCCCCAGAAGCAAAACAGGGTAAGGGCATTATCTTGATACTCAAATATTCATTCTTAAGCGTATATTTGTGTCTCGACTCCCAACTCCAAAATAAATGTGGTTGAAAAATTTTTGTTTTCCAGAGTTTACTAATTTAGAAAACAGTCACAACTTAACCTAGATTAGGGTTTTGCCTTAAAATTCTGTAATCAAGTTTAACAAAAACGCGTAAACCGGATTTAGTAAATTTGACGCGTCTATTTAC
>JAKTYJ010000176.1:0-14827 GCA_030674515.1 Geotrichum armillariae | reverse complement strand
CGCTCTTCCGATCTTCAGTATTTCGTCAAGACATCACATCTAGATACCCAGCTTACATACCTCCTTCTTCGACATTACCTGATAACTTTGAAAATACTCGAAGTATGGCTCATTATATTGAAATTCCGAGACCAGCGCATGCCCAAACTTCTAATAATTCACTGCCTGTCCCAACTGTTCACATTGCTACACCGGCACCTTCTCCTCCTGCGTCACCTGCCATTGCTGCTGGTCAAAAAGTGAGGAAATCTGTTTTCATGACCAATCAAAGTTTTCCGTTTATCCATCCCACAGACGAAAGTGTACCGCAAAGCATAATAGAGGCCAGTGAATTGTTTCATGCCCGAGTTCGGACTACTCCTGAGATGGTTCAACTATGGGAAGAACGAGATCGGTTTATGCAGCAAGAAAGAGGTTGGGTTAGTGGCCATCAAAAAGAGGAGGGCTCTCCAACGAAAGAAAAAAGCCATGAAGAAATTGTTCTTGAACGAATTGACAAACTTTACACTGGAACAATATCTCAACTTAACTCGTTTGTGTTGGTTGTTTTAAAATTTATTCTGGCTAGTATTAGCTTTAAATCATCCGAAGGCCATATCGATACTTATTTTTCAAGGCACCAAGGTTCAAGTATATCATACCGCGCTCAAGACATCAGCTTAAAGGCAGTATCATCTGTCATTGAACTTTTAACTCGCTGGTACAAAGTTTCCCATGTGGTGAAATTCGAATATTTAAGCACTCTTTTGTTTGACTCGCGATACTATCTTTTGGTATTCAAATATTTTTATTTGCACACCCCTTTAGAGAATGCGCTACAAATTCCTGAAGATCCACTCCAAGGGTTTTTTCACTGCTCCAGTCTTTTATCTGATATTTGGGATGAGTCAAACACACCAATCATAATCCCAGAGCCTCCAATGTCTCAAGGAGAAGCACAGTTTTGCGAGGAAATCAAGGTCTTTTCTCATCGATATTTTCAGTCGACTATAAACCTGGTCCAAGTCTTGCGGCGAATCATCACCGGCAAAACTCAAAGAGTTATCATTGTGGCAGAGCTTCCTACCACGACATTGAGAAAGGCTCTTAGCATATACCAGAAGGATATTTGGGAAATTGTGTTAGATATCTTTAAGGAAGAGGCTCCTTTCAATGGTCGCAAGTGGAAGTACAACAACATGAATTTGGTGTCTGCCATTTACTTGCATTGCAAGACGAAACTACGCGACGACTGGTTAATTAGCGGAGACGTGAATCAGGAAGTTGATGATGCTCATTCTCAAGAAATCGCTATTCGCGCTCTTATCCAATTTTACAATAATCGCCTACGTGACGAAGCTATCGGTGCAAAGAGCCAGCCTAACCGGGAATTGGACTTTTTTTCGTTGGAATTGGAATCGCTTTCTCTATAAAATTTTAATTTTACATGTATAAAATTTAATTCAAATGTTGACCATTCGACGCGAACCTTGCATTAATTTTTTTTTTTTGATTTTCCATTTTTGTTTGATTTTTTAGACCACAATACTGTCACCACAAGATTCACAACCAACGAAATGGATAATCGCCAACGTCAGCCGAGTAGTGCATGGCTAGAACGCGTGCTAGATAAATTAATCGATAATACTATCGGAGGAGACGTCGTTGAAGAAGATAAAGAGATTCTTCTCGAAGAACTATGGGAGCTGGTTACAAGGTATGGGAATACTTGCCATGTATAAGGATTATCTAACGAGTAGTAGCGAGACGGAAGACCGGCCACGGGACTATTCTGATCTCAAGTACGTGACAGATGCAGTATATAATCAAAGTAAGATACGATGTGAGGAAGTTTCAGTTTAAAATACTAACGACGTGCAGTTCAACAGGAAAACCCAGAACTGGCAGTCCGATATATGAATGTGGCCGCCAAATTGAGTTACGACGAAACAGGACTAAGGCATCCCGCTGAAGCAGTTCATATTTTAAGTATATTAGCAGGGACAGGACGCTCTCTGGAGGATTCAATAGGGTTATCTCAACCGTACCCACGAAATCAGATTGGCGGTAGGGCCTCAGTGGCTAGTAGCGCGTTGGGTGTGAATAGATTTCGATATTCGGGACTTTACAATATCCCTGAAGAATTTCGCGCTAGCACTGTAGACTCAGAGAATGATGATGCTGAAATGGATGACGTACAGGTAAACCGAGATGCAAGTCAATTGAGCTTGGGTGAAATTCTAGCGCAAACACATCGACATCAAGGTCCTTCGGATGATCTCATGCTGGCAGAACTGCCGTATACGTTACAGGGAATCACGACACAGATTTTTCCATGGTCAAATGCTCCAAAACAGACTGAAGGATCGAACGTCACCCTTGGGATTCCTGATACTCTAATCTGGCCCAACATTGGACTAGTGAACCAGCTTTTGGAACCAGCTTTGCTCTACAAAGACATTAAAACACAAATGCAAAACCGCGAATCAAGCAGTCGGAAGGCAGGTGGGAGATCTGTAGGCTTAGTGGAGCAAGCGATTCATAGCGCCATTGAAGAAGAATTGCAAAGCTACTTGACGCTGGTAGGCGTTGTTGAGAGCGAAGTACGACGACAACAACAGGATGTAGGAACTACGCAAAGTAGCTCAAAGCGAATCACTATTCGGCGGTGTATCATTTTGCTTCAGGAAGCAACGTTGGGACTACGTTTAATACACTCAATAATTGAGGAGTCAGAAGGTCTTGTTGGTGGTCAGATTCTTTCATTGGTGCATGGATACACTTATAACGGAGACGAGATGGTTGGGAAATTTGCACAACGACTGCTGCCGAAAATATCGACTCCATTTTACGATATTCTGAATCAATGGATTGGCTGCGGGCAGCTGATAGACCCACACGACGAGTTTTTCGTCCGACCGGGCAATGAGGACTCTATGTGGGAGGGCCGATTTTTACTAGAGTATAGCAAAGTTCCAAGCTATATGGGTCGGGAGGTAGCAGAGAAGGTTTTCCAGATTGGTAAAACCTTGTATTTTGTGCGGGTAGCTTGCGAAGACCAGGACTGGGTTGAGGAGCGACAAGCAGTTGCCATTGCCGCATCGAAAGGTAAAAGTGACATCAACACGATTGAAGAGCTCGAAAAACGTGTTAGCGAGGCCTATGTGGAGGTTGTCAAGTATCTGAACCAAATTTTACGAAGCCGCTTTGGACTAGATGCACATCTCAAGGGGTTGAAGGATTATTTGTTACTCGGAAAAGGTGACTTTGTACAACTGTTGGTGGAGAGCGTTGCACCAAGTTTGGACAAACCAGCAGCTCAATTATTCCGACATCATTTAACTGCAACTTTAGAAACAGCCATTCGAGGATCGAACGCTCAATATGATAGCGCCGACGTGCTACGGAGTTTAGATGCGCGTATGCTTGAACTGGGTCATGGAGATATTGGCTGGGACGTGTTTACACTGGACTACCGTGTTGAGCAGCCTTTAGACACTGTCATATTGGACCGAGTATCCATGACAGAGTATCTCCGAGTTTTCAACTTTTTATGGCGAATCAAAAGGGTCTCATATGCGTTAAACCGAACGTGGCGGCGTATGGCTACTTCCGAGAGAGCAGGAACGTTACAAGTACATTTCCCACACGACTATTATGATGAAAAGGAAACGGATCCGCAGGAATTGAAGCAAATTATTGAGATTGTGGATTACATCGAAGATCAATGGAAACTTGTGAGAGCGGTTTGTGGAGAAATGCTTCATTTTATCGGGGAATTGCAGTACTACATTAACTATGAGGTTGTGGAAATGTCGTGGGTGCAATTACAGCGTGATTTAAATGGAACTACCAACAACACTGAGACACGTGAAGATACACCTGTGTTGAGTGTTGACGAAATCATTGGCGCTCATAAAAGATATCTAAAGCAAATCACATACAAGGGTTTGCTTGGAGGTGGTGATGTATTGATGGGTGAACTTCACGAGATTTTAAAAGCTATTCTTGCATTTCGGACCTGTGTGGATGGGCTTCATGACGTGACAGGGCGGCTTGGAACAGGTCTAGCGAGTGTTAAAAGTATGGGAGCAGTTGTTATGATGCAAGACGCGAAACGCGCACATAATATTGGATCTATGATTCGAGACCTTAAAGGCAAGTTTGAACAGAGTGTAGAACGGCTTGTGGATCAGCTTGGGCGACAGGAGGATGGAGAAATGAGGTTTCTAGGAGTTAGACTTGATTTCAACGGGTTTTACTCAAGACTGAGTGAGACGAAGAGTTAAACCTTTCACATTTGCATATTTATTTTGAATAATGTTTAAACTCCAACTGATTTAAAGAAATTGTGAGCAAGCTCAACACCTACAAATGTAGCTGCGTTCGCTGGAAAAGATCTCGCCAACGCTGGTCCAATCCCTGGAAAAAACGCTTTCAGTCCTCCTGACTTATAAATATTCTTAGTAACCTGGCCAATTGACTGCGAAGTCGTACTAGACTGGAGGTTAGATTTAATGGTATCAATTGGGAACACAAAAATCCACATTACAACGCCAGCCATTCCACCTGCGAAGGAAATGGCCCAAAGCGACATTTTCGAGCCTTGAGGTGTCAGGTATTGTTTCAGGTACTCGTAGGTCGCAAAGTAAAGAGCAGAGCCGGGGCCGTCCCGGCAAACAGTGGCTACTGAGCCTTTAAAAACAGAGCGCAAACCACCGGTTTTGTAGAGGTGTGAGACAACATCGAAAGCGCCTGAATATTGCTTAGGACCATTGGTAGCAGAAGAAGTTGCAGACTTGATAGTTGAGTTGATGACACCTTTGGCTGCACCTGTCACAGTGCCTTCAGCTGCAGCTCCCTTAGCAGCACCTTCAACAACCGCGGACTTCACTGACTGCTGTTGATGTTGGCCCTGAAGTTGCAAGATAACCTTGACCCGTTCAAACGGTGCTGCGATGGCCGTCGTGGGAATCGCTGAAAAGAATCCCGCAGCCGCCATTTGAGCAATTGACAACTGACTATCTTTACCCTTTGGTTCCGAAACAGTCTTGACTATGCGTTTTCCCAGATCATAGCCCCAAAACGAAACCGCAAACATTGGTGTCACACCTGCAAGCGGTGCCGCCACACCTCTGTATAGTCCTCTCAGGCCATCCTGAGCTATGGTTTTCTGGACTACATCCATGGCGCCGTTGTAGGTTCTGGGTGGAGATGTCTGGAGTCGGACTTTGAGCAAGTCAAATGGATGGCCGACCACGACTGCGCAGACTCCACCGAACCCGCCGGCTGTGAATGATTTGATTTGACCGAGTACAGGGTTTCCAGTGGTTTCAGACATGCTGGTTTTGGATAGAATGGATTTGGTATTTTTATATTAATTCTAAGAGTTCAGAGATTTGAAAAATATGGGGGAGGGAAATATATACTCTGTGTGTGTCACTAAGTGTAGGCCTAGCGCCCAGAATTTAACATGTAAAGTTTATCTTCCAGTAGCTACGAAACTTTGGGTTGAAAGGTCAAACCTACTCTTGGAGTGACCTTCTCTAGTGGCAATTATACTAAGTCTTCCTCGCGCCATTTTCAGTTGCAAAATAATGATCATTGCATATAAGTAGTCATGAATATAAATAAAATGTATGAGAGGGTCGTGAAAAAGGGTGTCATGGCCTTGCAGAATCGAGCAAGGATGCTTTAAGATCGGTCAGCATCTCTTGTTTTAACTCTTCTCGTGTTAGAATGACACGAGCATCTGTATGCATATGCTTGTTGCTAGTGGTGGTTGAAGAATACTTTTCTGTATCTGTAATGGGAGGTTCTTCTTCGAGGACTGAATTGATAGGGCTTTGACATCGGAAGCAAGTGCGTTTATCACTCGCAGATGGCTTATTACTTGTAGATGGCTGAGTGTTGTAAATCGCAAATGAGCTAGATTTATCGTTCGGAGATGGCGTGGGATCATCTAATTCTGGTGTCTCAGCAACTCTTGGTAAAGTTTTATTCACATTGAGCGGACTAGAGCCACCAGAAACAATATCAACCCGCAAGCGATCTCGATGGCGAGATATACCCAGATATGTAGAACTGCCAGACTGATCTTTGGAATTGCTTGCGGTAGAGGTTGAAGGGGCCAAACTTCCTGCATCTATATTACTTGCCCGATTTTGAAATACCAACCTCAAATCTCCGTACAGGTAATACTTGCCTTTAGACGGAGACGCAATCTGGAAATGAACAGCTTGGAACAAAGCTTTTCGATCTTGGTTCTTGTCTTGAACGTATACCTTTTGGCGAATAAAGGTTTTTTCATTTGGTTTAAGCTCCGACATGTTGTAGGGGATGAGAAACAGCTTGACAGCTGTTTTTTGCAAATTGGAGATGATGATTTGGATCTGGCCTTTACATGGGATTCGATACCCCGGAAACTTGGTTTTTACTGACTCTCGGTTCCGGAGGTAATAGTCTTCCAAGTTGACCACGCCGACGTACGGAGAACCGCGGCCGAGTGTACCCGTTTCATGCAAATCATAATCATAAAACACAGCATCAAAGCAGGTTGAAAGATGTTTTGGGAATTTCAATTTCGCGGGACATTTATCGCCAGTACCAAGAGCGCCTAATTTGATATGAAATGAGACTGGTGGAGAACTGGGTGCGGACATGCGGCCGGAGAGCAAGCTTTCTTCATATGAGCCGACCAGCGATTCTCTATGGCTGTTATCTGCGAAAGAAGAGCGGCGCTTTGTACTGAGAAACGGATGTTTCGGTTTGATGGGTGAGGAGTTAGTGGGGGCTAATGGGCTGGTGTTGAGGATATGGTCTTTACAATCGGAACAGACTCGAAAGTCTGGGCGACATGCCGGTTCAAATTGGTGTGAATTATTGTTCTTTGTATGTTGTTTATGAAATCCAGACCGGTTGTCCATATTACATTCTTCAACTTCAGTATCGCTGTCGTTTGCTGTTTCCGAATAGCAAAGGCTGGATCGTCTTCTAGCACGACGCTGTCTATCCGTGAAAGCCGGAGACGGTGTTTTATGCCAGTGAACATGGGTTTGTGGTTTAGCGTGTGGAGTCAATATCAAGGGCTTTGCTGTAGTTCGTTTAAGAGATATTATGTTGCTGTCTTCCTCTGAGCAGTTGATGGAAGGGGGAACAGCTGATCCAGGGAGGTCGTCTGTTTCGTCTTTGCCAGAGGACGGAAGCTGGCACAGTCCTGGCATTTTGGCCTGATATTATGTGAATATTATAAATTTTAGTTGAATGGTGCAGAAAAGGGTCTTTTTATGCTCAAATAATAAGATAAAGGTTGGGATTCGGTGACTCTTGGGAGAGGTAAATGTCGTAGTCATGCTGAGAGGGTTAGGCTCTACAATATTAAAGTAAAGATTTTATCGCCAAAATTCAAAACCGATCTCGATGGCACACAAATAGAGGTTCTACTGTTAAGATTTGAGGTTTACGAGTAGTCTCTACAATTAAACAAATGAGTTCTTGAGGACGTTTATTGCTTTTTATACATTTTGATTTCGTTATGGCAAACCGGTTTACTCAAGCTTGGTTCCAGACTTCTTGGAAATGAGAGCCTTTCTGTCGTCATCGAGCTTCAGCTTGGTAATGACAACGTTTGAAGGGTGAATGTTGATGGGGACGGAAGCACCGCTGGACTTCTCCTTGACAACCTTCTCGACCTGAACGGAGAACTTGAGTCTGTAGACCTGACCAATCTTGCCCTCACGGCCCTTGTAAGAACCACGGACAACGACAACCTCGTCCTCCTTGCGGATGGGCAGAGAGCGGACACCGTACTCCTTGCGCAGAGCAGGGGACAGAGAAGCAGACATGATGACCCGTCTGAGAGAAGAAGGGGCAGTGAAGTGAGCCTTGCGGGCCTTTCTGCGGGAGCTGGAGACGTCTAGATGGTTGAGTTAGTTGAAAGTTGGTAAATCAAGCAGCATTTTCGACTGAGAAGAATTGCAAAACATGGCGACAAAAAGAACGTACCGTTGGAAACCTTGACCATTGTGAATTTACTGTGTCGTCGACGGTGAGATTTGGTTGTCGGGAAGTCGAATTATTTCTCGTCGTGAGAAAAGGAAAGAGGAGCGAAAAAAAAAAAGGGACACAGCGTGCTGGAGGTAAGCATGATGTAATCAAACAGTAAGTGCTGAATCAGCCATTGACAGACTGGGATGTGTACGGACTGGTAAGTACTCAGCAACAAAGTAATTACCCAAATAGGAAACAAGAAGTCACGGTGTCAAATAAAAAAAACAGGTCAAATATTATTAATAATTTTTATGTATCACATGACTTGATTCAAAAGTTAAATTGGATTTCTTTTATGCACATCGTGTACGCAAACCCCCCCGATTTCGTCCAAATTTACCGATTTGAATCTCCTATTCACCACATTTCTAAAATCTCAATTCTCCTTAATTCTACTCTCTCTCATTGATACCATTATGAACCACTTTAAGCCACCGCAGTAGACCTCGTTCTTCTTGTCCAACAATGACTAGCCATTCGTCTTCCTCCTCGTCCTCCACGTCATATCCCTCTATTCTTTCGTCCACGCAGTCTACTTCGACTTCAATCATGACTTCTCCTAAATTCACCTCCAGCACACCAGAAAGACCACGGTCACACTACTCTACCGCCTCATCCATAATCTCGGATGTTCACCTTGCCAGCGCAATCAACTTGTCTCCTATAAACCACATGGAATACCCTTCGAATCAGATATCCAACACGTCAACGTATGAGAAACTACAACAAGAACTAGAACTTGAACAGATGGAAAATCAGGCTCTCAGTCGCCAGCTTCAGGAGTACCGGCAAAAACTCGATTCAGCATTATCAATACAGTCGCAATTGGAAATGGATGTAGTTGATCTGGCTAAACAGGTTGGTTTTTTGGAAAGTCAGACCAGCGATCTCAAAAAAAGCAAACACTTGATTGAGAATGAATTTTCGCAAGAGCAAATGAATTACATGAATGAAAAGCAGCAATGGCTTGATAAAGAGGCCAAGTCTGATCATACTATTGCGAGACTAAAAGACCAAGTTTCAAAGTTAAAATATTCTCTAGAAGAACAACAAATGCATGAAGCTTCGTTGTTATCGTCATTGCCAACGTTACCAATATCAATGCTGGCACCTCCACCGTCGATAGGACACAGTCGAACGCCCTCTATTACCAGTACAGCTAGTAGTCAAAGATCCGAGCAGCAACAACAGCAGTCTGGCAGAGATCGAACGATAGAACAACTGAAAAACGAACTAGAAATGGTAACACAGCAAACAGAAATGGTATCAAGAGAATATGCGCTACGACATACCCAAATAGACACAAAACTCCAACAATCACAAACCTTGGTAAACAGGTTGACGGAAGAAAACCAGGCGTTCCAGGTGAAACTAGTGGAACGAGTAATCAACGAAGACAGCCAAAGAGACGATCAAAGCACAGACAGACCGTTAACGTTGATACTGGAACGACTAATTTATCGGTTATTGGAGTACAGCGAGTTTGAGAAAAGAGTCCAAGTCGACGCGCTGTCTATATCCAATTTCCATGCGCGGGTGATTGAAGGAAGACGAAGTAGTTTAGCAGAGATGGCTGCTGAGAGGATATGTCTGGTCAGTAATCCATCCATGTGGGTGAGTCTAATATTTGGGGATACGGAGTCTTCTTCTTCCACGGTGGACACGACATTGACACCTGCAACATCAGTTTCAAGTGTACTGACTCACAGCCACCAACACCATCAAAGACCGAAACTTAGCACTCAAACGAAATTACGCCCCCTCACCATGAGCAGCTGAGTTTGAGATCCCTGTCCGTGACAGAAGCTGATGAAAGGCTCTAGACGCAATATTTGTCAGCCCCTAATTATTGAGTCAGCAAACCACGTGACTGCCTGATATTTTAGGTCAACTGGACATAATCCAGCATCGTCGTCATTAAATCTGCGGCTGCTTTGGCGGCGATATAAAATCCGGAGAAAATCCGCAGAGAAACGAATGATATTTCACTTTTTTTTTTTTTATGGATACTTTATTCTTCTTTTTAGAGAGCATTCTCCTATTAATATTAATTGCATTCTTTATCATGACTTCACCAGCTACAAATGACTGTCCCTCAGGGTCTTTCTTATCCGCAGCCTTTGGCAGTATTTTCACAATCAATCATGATCAGTCGGATTCACGACGAAGAAGATGGTCTCACAATGATTCACCTTCCATAACAGCGGACGAAGCCATGAATCTTTCAAGAGCCATTTCACGGGCTAGATCAAACAGCTCCGCACTCGCCGCCACAGAGGAATTGGCAGACCCCAGATTTGTTTTAGACAAACAATCGGGCGTCAGCATGAGTGCAGCATTGTCAGAACGCAGAAATAGCAGCAGCAGTTCGCGGGTACGAAGAGATAGCGGCGGTGCCAAGTATCAAGGGATAGGACTGGTAGCTGCGTATTCTGGGCCTTCAGCTTTTTAATTGTGCATGTATTATATTTGCTTGGGGTCAGTTTGAACGGTACGCACACGAATTTAGTTTAGGATTTACAATGCAGACATGTTACAAAAGGACAGCAGACTTATGGCTTTCCAAAGCTACCCCATACATCCGAGACTTTTTTTTTTTTTTTTTTAAATGAAATTGAATTTTTTTTTAATTTTTTATTTATCTTACAAAGTTACATAACAGATTCATGAGATTAAAACAACTTGATATTAATTTACTCAGGCTTTGGCAGAGGCTCTGACAAGATGTAATCAGGAATAAACGGATTTGACGAGGTTTGCTGGCTCTGATTTTCAAATTGATAAGGCTGCTGCTGTTGCTGCTGGTAGTTGTATTGATACATTAAATCATGCGTAGGTGGAGGAGGAGATGTAGGAGGTGGTGGAGGTAAACCAGAGACTGAAGTTCGACGTCTGACCGATGATTGAGAAGGACTTGAAATGTGTTTAAAATTGTTTGTTGTGCTGGTGAATGATGAATTTGATTGTCTGTGAAGGTCGTTTGAAGTCACGGATTGATGATGATGATGAGAAGCAGGAGCTGGTGGAGCTTTTTGATTGAGATAATCAGGGAATCGAGAAGAATCAACCTGATTGTCGGATTGTGACTGGTGTTGGTGATTTTCTCGAGCAGCGGATTGACGTTGTAAAGGAGTCGATGGCTGTTGTAAAGAAGCCTGTTGTTGCAGAGTTTGGAACTGGTATTGCTGTTGATGGATGATTTCCTGTTGCCATTGTAATTGCTGAATCTGTTGTTGAAGTGCCAAGGTGTTGTTTGCTTGACTAGATACCTCTGAGTTGCTACTGATAGGTGGCGGTGACTTTGGTAGAGGTGGTAAACTGGGCATTTGTGTGGGAATGCGAGATGGACCTCCCCCGGCGAGCAGAGCCAGCTGCGAGGATGTCAAGGTCGAGTTCGTGGTGTCTTCATATGGATGATTTGACTTTAAAACGTCAAGCTCAACTAAATCGTTTTGATGCAGGCGGGAACTAGCAGATTTTGATCTGTTTAATTGTCCAGGGCCTGGATTACTGTATTCAATGTAGGAGCTCTCAGCAATGTATTCGCCATCACTCATATCGGCGTCGTCATCGTCGCTAGCGTCCGAAATCTCTGTTGTTTCTTCACGACCTCGCAAAGCCTGTTTACTTGCAGCTTGAGACAAGGGCGGAGATTGGAACTGGTGGTGCGAAGAATATGAAGCTTTTTCATGAAGATTACCTTGCACACTAGTCGACATGAGCATCATATCCTGGTGATGACGGGCTCTATCTTCGTAATGGTTCATAGCTAGAAAAGCGCCTGGCAAGGGGTCGGATTCTTCATCAAGGACATTGGGACTCCTGTTATGGTGATGATCATCTTCATCAGAAATCTGGGATCCCCGTTTAGGAAGAGGACCTCCTGGCTTGTTTAATCGAAGTAGAACCTTAAGTGAAGGCAAGCAAGCTACCATCATGGCGGTACAACATTCGACGGCGGATAAAATGCCTCCAATAGTGACTTCGCCAGAAATTGCAGAAATGGCGGCTCTTGTGACAAACACCAACATGGTTACAATACCAAGGGAGAAGGTAGCAATAAGACCGATCAATTGACGCTTAGGCATGGTACCCATGGCAGGAATGATTGAAAAGGGAACAATGAAAATGAAAATATCCGTAACTAAATTAGCGACCGAAGAAATAGCAAATGGAGTTACAGCAGTTGAGGAGTAGCACTGATTTTCATTTGGCGGCAGCAACCAGTTGCGAGATACAGGAATGCAAAGAAACAAGTTGAGCATGAGAATGACAATCAAGGTGACGATACAGGCTCCAGCGGTGAAATGCAGAAAGATTCTTGACTTTGTCTTTTTGGGAATTAGGCGATAGTAGAAACCAATAATGGCTCCCTTGATGAACCAAATAGTGAGATAATAAGGCACAGATGAAGAGTAGACAACTTTCAAAACAATTATTTCCATTCTGGGTCCTCCACGAACGTGTTCGGTAGGATGAGGTGAGAGGTAGTTGGCACCATTATCCATGAAGCCTACAGAAATGACATATGCGTCCATAGAAATCCAAATGAAAAACAATATCTGAGCCGTTATCAGCAGAAGGTCTTCAGGCAAAATACCTAGTTTGATTATCCTCAGACGAACCCATAATCGAGCAGCAAGAAAGGCGAAAGCGACGCTTGCAAAGATCCATTCGCATACTAAAGTTGCAGTAGCAGAGACCATGATTTAGGTCATGAAAAAATTTAGGAAAAGAAACGGAAAAAACTCAAGAAATTAACGAACAGCGGGCCACTTGTATTTATACAAAACGGTCTCTCTTTAAAAAGAAATATCTTTTATGCAAGAGTACCAGTTGAATTTTACTCGTGTATCTAGTGTGTAAAATATAATAATTTAAATATGTTAATGCTAGAGTTTACTACTACCCCCTCCCCCAAATGCATTTTCCTGCTGTTGTAATATTTTTTGGGTAGATTTCAATGTCAAGTATATGAAATAAGTTTGTGATACATGTTGAAAACAGCCATTTTCCATGAATCAATTTTTTTCAATGGTTAATATTTAAGTCTGCGCTAAGGAGAAGAAAATTGGGCTTCCTATTTGGGTGTTCAGTGCAATGGGCTGGTTTTTTGCATTGATCTTCCCGAAATGCACACGATAGACCCACAAGGATATCTTGAATTGGCATTAAACCCAAATTAAATTACAAAAGTAATTTGAAAATTTGAAAAAGGTATTGCTCTCAGTGTTAAAGAGTCTAAAGATTACTGATCTCCCTCGTAAAACGGTTTTCTAACACTCTTGTAGCGCTTGCTGACTGCAAGCAAAAGTACATTCAACGACGACGACAACGACGAAGACGCAGACGCAGACGCAGACTCCACACTGTCCGCTGGATAATATCTGACATACCACTTATATTCCCATTACGCACATTTTGATATTCACAGTCGTTTACATCCTTTTGCGTGTACATGTATGGACGTTATGCTCTGCGGTCCACCAACCCCTTTACATATACACACGCACGGTTCTCGAAAGATGTCGGTAGTCTCCGTTTTTTACAAATACTACATGGCAAAATAACTGCAACATTGAAAAAACCAAGTCTTAGAGGCGCACTATTCATTTCAGACATTTGAGAAAACTCTTTCCAAACTGATTCAGAATTAAACATAAACTTTACAAGATTGGATGAATCCCACTCCATCTATAATCCAACCATCCTGACAAAATTTGAACAAGCATTTTAATCAAATCTTCTTCAGTAGTAGTAGAATGAAAGGAGGACAGACAAAACCTTCCAGGTATAAAAAAAACCAGGGACCCATAGGAAGTCAAAATCCAAAAAGGAATAATTCAATTTTTATATTTCTCTTTTTTTTTTACATGGGAACTTCAGGAATCTCAACTAATATATATATATATATATATACTATTTCATGAAATCAGGTTCTCCATTTTTATATAACGTCTCTACAGATGTGAAACATCTCTGCACTTTTATCCACAGCCTAATATATTGCATATATTTTTAAACAGACATTTTGAAATCTATTATACGGTTTTACTGACTGCTTCACGTTTTCAATTCAATGCCATTGAGACTCTCCTTTTTATTTTAAACCATTTTAGAGTTGAATTGAAAAGCTTCTTGGTTTATTTCACATTTTTCACTCACTCTCTCACTCTCTTCTTTTCTCCTTCACTCTTCTCTTCACTTACGCTCACTAACAAGACCCAATTGTCCATGAATTTCCCCCCTACTTCCCCAGTAAACACTCCAAGGGTCCCTCTTAATGACCTTCAATCACCAATTTCCAGCCTCACTATTCCAGTCAATAGATATCAACCCAACCACCGTAGTCCTTTACAAACGAAATCCAACTCCTGATTCTACTATCTCGACTGAACAAGGCAAAAATGACTGCGTAGTCTGTTCAGAGACCCCCGCCTGTCCAAAATGCCCAGTTGGTCAGATATGCAATTTGAGCGCCCAAACTTGCGACGCTTGCCCATTCGTCTCTTGTATCGAGGATTCTTCCATATACATCAACAATAGCGCAGTCGCCTCTTCTTCTTCAACTCCAACTTCAACTCCAACAACGACTGCGCATGCTTCTACCACTACTGTTGCCGTCATTACTAGTAATCATCTGCTTGCTCCCCTCATAGCTGGTATAACTGGAGCCGTCGTTTTAATTTGTCTCTCGGCGTTTCTAATCTTCTATTGCCATCGGAAACGGAAAATCCACCTCCAACTTGGTCCTGACTCTCCAGTCTTGGAAAAGGAAACAACTCACCAAGACACAAAC
>JAKTYJ010000174.1:0-14813 GCA_030674515.1 Geotrichum armillariae | reverse complement strand
ATAAATCCATATCAGTTTGAACGGTTAAACGAAATCCATTGTAAATATATAAATACCAATTCAATTCTGCTATTTTGGAAATAAAATATCAAACACACTTGATACCTTATCCAACATGGTAAAAACTAAATTCACCCGTTTGACCATTGAAGGTCCTATTGAGTGCAGCTATACAGTATGCATTTGCCATTGCCATATATTTTCTGTTAATGCTAACTTCCTCACAGGGCTCTGAGTTGCTCAACACCCCGTCACTGAATAAGGGTTCTGCTTTCACGCTTGAAGAACGAGATAAATTGGATTTGATAGGACTTTTACCTCCGTTTGTAAATTCTCTTGGTAAGCTTATCCGTAATATGTTGACACAATCTAATCATATCAATAGAGGAACAGGTTGAAAGAGCATATCTTCAATACCAAGCATGTCCTTCCGATTTGACCAAAAACATTTTTTGTACAAGTCTGAAAGATCAGAATGAAGTTTTGTACTACCGATTGCTTCTTACTCACATTAAAGAAATGCTTAAAATTGTAAGTGCATTTTTCGGTTCATTAGTCTATTTTGCTAATTATCTTAGATCTACACCCCCACCCAGGGTGAAGCGATTGAACATTATTCTCAGCTCTTCAGACGCCCTGAAGGGTGTTTCCTTGACATCACTCACCCTGAAGAAATTCAAAGAAGTTTGGCAGAGTTTGGTGATGCTGATGACATTGATTACATTGTGGTGACAGACGGAGAATCAGTGAGTACAATTTGTAGAAATAAGAGTTTCACACTCTAACAAGGAAACTTAGATTTTGGGAATTGGAGATCAGGGTATCGGTGGTATTGGTATCTCAATTGCAAAGCTTGCTTTAATGACGCTTTGCGCGGGTATTCACCCTTCTCGTGGTATTCCTGTCGTTCTTGACGTCGGAACTGATAGAGACTCTCTTAGAAACGATGAACTTTATTTGGGTAACCGGTTCCCTAGAGTCAGAGGTGAAAGATATGACAGTTTTGTTGACTCTTTTATCCAGGCAGTCAAGAAACAATTTCCAAAGGCAGTTGTACATTTTGAAGATTTTGGAGTCAGTAATGCTCGATCTCTGCTCTACAAGTACCGTGAAGAGCTACCTTGCTTCAATGATGACATTCAGGGAACTGGAGCTGTAACAATGAGTGCAATCTCTGCTGCACTTAGAACTCTCAAGGAGGAAATTATTGAAGCTCGTATTCTTATCTTTGGTGCCGGCACCGCTGGTGTCGGGATTGCAGAGCAACTCGCCGACCATATGATGACCAAGGGACTTTCTCCAGAAGAATCAAGAAAGAATATTTGGCTTGTCGACAGATATGGGTTAGTTATTGAAGGAGAAGAAAACCTGACACCGGGTCAAATCCCTTTTGCAACTAAACGTGAGAATGCAAAAGGGTATGATCCTCGGATTTTGATTGAAATTATTCGCCATTTCAAACCTCATATTTTAATTGGTTGTTCTACCAAGGCCGGGGCCTTTACTGAAGATGTGGTGAAGGAAATGAACAAGCATGTCAATAGACCACTTATAATGCCGTTGAGTAACCCAACTAGACTTCACGAAGCTGTGCCCAAAGACGTTATCGAATGGACAAACGGCAGAGCCTTGATTGCTACTGGTTCTCCATTTCCACCCGTCAAAGGCCGTATTATTTCAGAAAACAACAACTGCTTTACTTTTCCTGGCATAGGTCTCGGTGCTGTTCTTTCCAGAGCTTCTTACATTACCAAGAACATGATTGCAGCATGTGTGGATAGTCTGGCTTCACAGTCTCCAATCCTAACTGATTCCAGTGGTGGTCTACTTCCTCGTGTCAGTAACATTCGCGAGATTTCTGCAAAGATTGCAACTTCGGTTGTTCTGCAAGCTGTTAAAGACGGTGTGGCGCGGATCCAAGAAGAAAATGTACCTGGAACTGACGAAAAAGTGCAAATTCCTGAGGCCTATGATGAGTGCTTACTCTGGGTAAAGTCTCAAATATGGAAGCCTGACTATCGTCCAATTGTAAAAGTACAAAACGAGTAGATATAGTGAGTAGATCTCATGGCAAATGAAAAAGATTAAATCTTTAAGCCCGTATTGATTTGAATGACCATAATTGATTAGGTCTCCCACTCAAGAGAAAAGCCCTACTAACAATACAAAAGTCACATGATATGTAAATACCAGTCTGGTATATTTGAGTACACTCTCATTTCCCTTTAAATTGAAAAAAGTTTTCACCTTTTTTCTTTCCATCTTCATCCAACATTTTTGATCTCGACAACGAACATCATAATTGTAAGTCATAGCCCGATACTGGTCTCGCTGTATTTCTTAGTAGTGGGAAATCTAAGAATATGGCGATACACCTATATCATCCAGCCTTTGCAGTTTGAATCCAAGAACAATTGCGTTTTTGGACACTCACTTTGCTGAATGACAATCGCCCTGAATCTGTAGATCTCTTTGATTTCAACTAACATTATATTTTACAGAATATACCCTAATACAAAATGACTCGCACTTCTGTTCTTGCTGATGCCCTCTTGGCCATGACCAACGCTGAAAAGACTGGAAAGAGACAGGTCTTGATTAGACCCTCTTCCAAAGTCATTATCAAGTTTTTGACTGTTATGCAGTCTCATGGTATGTTGCTATTATTTATTTTTTCTGCCCTTTTTCTCTTCGAGCTGATAACTGGATGGACTGTCGGTTTCTACGTCCCTTTCTGTCTTTTAAGTGCTCGATATATCAGATTTTACATGAAAATGCTTCTTACACGGCGAATTGAGCTTACCTCTACTCTTTTGGCCGTTTTCTTTTTCTTGACAAGTTCCTATTTTGACTCTAAACTTTTATTTATTTATTTGGAAGTTTACTAACATTTGATTTCAGGATACATTGATGAGTTTGAGTATGTTGATGACCACAGATCTGGTAAGATTGTTGTTCAGCTCAATGGACGTCTTAACAAGGCTGGTGTTATTTCTCCTCGTTTCAACGTTCGCATTGGCGATGTTGAGAAGTGGGTCACTAACCTTTTGCCTTCCAGACAGTTTGGATACATTATCTTGACTACTTCTGCTGGTATTATGGACCATGAAGAGGCCCGTCGCAAGCACGTTGCTGGAAAGATTCTTGGATACTTTTACTAAAAGTTTCGTCTACGTTAAAAGTTCTTTTGCCATATTTATTTCTTTTTCATGACTTGTTAATTTGATTCTTTTATTTACAGAAAAGCCGTGAGATTATTCCTCATTGTAGAGCTTCATGTTTGCTTCCTTGAAAGCTTCATACAAACTGCTGTAATTGTTTGGATTTGCAGACAGGCGAGAGCTTGTAGTTTGCATCGCTAGAAAAGAAGGGCCGCACTTTTGTAGTAGAACCTTTGTAGTGTCTTGCCGAATGATTTCTTCAATATTTCGTTCATTATCAGCCCAAGAGCGTATAGAACTTGCAACAGACGCAGGTTTTTTCCCATAATCTCTGTTTCCATAAGAATCAATTCGTGGATCAATGGGATTTGTTTCTTCAACCTTAGAGTCAGTCAAAGTTTCCAGAGGATCGAGTCTGGCTTCAGCGGCTTGATCAGCTATGAACCCACAGTAATCCAGAACATAATCGCGAGACAACCAAGCTGGGAAAACAGTGCTCATAACATATTCATTGCAAGATCCGGCACGAGGAACACCTGTATGTACACTGAAATCAGAACGCTTTCGAGACATGTTCAGAAATGATTTGAGCTCATGTGGCGAAACGCAGCGACCTGGACTTAGAATGCTCTTCACAGCAGCAATCTCAATCGTATCATAACTATTGACACGGGTCAAGTCGTAGCTCATTGTACTAAAAAAAAATGTATTAGAGAGTAATAAAATAAATGTTCTCTAAGTTGAGTAAGATGGAGAAATTTCCATCTGATTTTCTGAGAATTTCAGACTTGAAAATGTATATGTACACGTGACCATGGCTTACTATTTTTCTTCTGGACCCAACTAGAATTGAGCAATTCCCATTCTTCAGAACTTCAGCTTTCAGGTGCCATATTACAGTATTTCTCTTCTATGTCTAAGAAAGTAAGTGCTGTAATGATATATGGGTAGAATTAAGAAGCTAACATACTTTGATGTAGGAAATGAGTGCTGCAGAGGTATGCTCATTGAATTCTCGCGCTAAACACTTCTAACAAATCTAGACCCTACTGACGGCTTCTTTGGCCGGTACCTCGGCTGCCGCAGTAGAGAGTGTTTTAACTTGTATGGAACTTATTCATTAATGAATTATCTAACATGGATAATAGATCCCTTTGAGTTTGTCAAGACTCAAGCTCAATTGTGCAGACGTGTTAATGGAGTTAAATACGAAATGCCAGACCCAGGAAGAGTTTTATTTCGAGGAGTTTCGGCTTTAATTGCAGGCAACTCATTGAAAGCTTTTGCTCGTTATTCGGTTTACAATTCGGCAACAAAGTTCATGACTGATAGAAATGGTCAGGTTGCTGCTCCCCAGGTGGTTGTTGCTGGAATGATTACGGGTATTTATGCCAAAATGTTAAGGATTCAAAATGCTAACATGGCTAGGATGTGTTGAATCGCTTGTAATTGTTCCTTTTGAGAGTGAGTTATTGCTGAGGTCTTGGATATCAATTAACCATATTAGGCATAAAAACTACCATGATTGAACGAACTCTTCGTCCTGAGCTTATTGAGTCCAACAAAAACTCGGCAATCATTGGCGCTCAGAATATTCAAAAAATTAGCAAGGCTCCTGTTGCTGCTACGCGGGCGACTGAAGGATCTAACAAAGCTTCCTCTAAACTTCATCCCCATCAAAAACACGCAAAACCTGTTCGACCTTCTGCTGCACCCATTCAGCTTAAACCTGGCCAGAGAATGATTCCTGTTTTTCCTGTCGATGCCTCGATCAAATCGTTTTTTGGCAATGCCAGAAACATGTATGCTGAGCGCGGGTTGCGGGCCTTTGGACAGGGCTTCGCACCCACTATTTTTCGTCAACTGACCTATTCTACCGTTCAGTTCACTACTTACAATTTTGTGAAACAGGCTATTCACGCTAATTCAAATGAGCCCATGCCGTCTTATAAGGCACTCATGGCTGGATTTGTGTCTGGTGTCGCTGTGGTTGTTGCGACTCAACCTATTGACCTGGTCAAAACGAGAATGCAGTCCATTAACGCTAGATCTGTGTATCGATCAACCCCTCGTGCTGTTTACAGAATCTTCATTGAAGAGGGATTTAGAACCTTTTGGGTTGGAGCTTTGCCTCGATTCTTTAAAATTGTCGGAGGAAGTGCAGTTACATTTACTCTGTAAGTCGTCTTCCTTTTTATTTCTATTAGTACTAACAAAATCACAGGTATGAGTTGATAGATAATCTCGTTCGACAAGCTACTACTCAAAATCCATTTTCTCCAGAGTAGTTTGACGACAGTATTTATTTTTTTGGACAGTTTACAATTAAAAATCCATTTTCTTCATTCTCGATTTCTACTCACCAGCAGTGACGTAAATTTTAGTAGAAGTCAGCAAGGATTTGCCAACTGAAACTTCTGAGGTCTCTCAAGGAGCTTGACTGTCGTATTAACCCCTCAATAATCCTTCTGACAAGAGAGAATGCATTGGAGTGGACTCCAGCCAAACCAAGAATTAGATCTTCAGCAGCAAATTCATCAAACCTGGAAAGTATTTTGTTGTGGTTCACAGCACTATTACAATCGTCATCGCTACTACTGCAAAGACTAGGCATCTTATCACCAATAAGAGCACATACAGACTCAATGCATTAGAAACACCAGACACAAAAGCAGCAGCAGTCTGAATTTCAAGTTTGCCGCTAGCAAAGTAATCTAGGAACAAGAGAAGCTCTGCACTTTGAACGATAAGACCATTTATACTCATAGTAATCGATACCAACCGTGCCATAAAATCCAGTAGATTGGGCAATCTCGGCACCAACACCTTCGGTAGCACCAACCAGAAGAGCAGCTTCATTTCCGCATCCGCACCTGAACAGCGTGTTACGTTCACATTGGCTTTGATTTCTTTAACAAACATGCTTCCTTCATCAACAGAAACACCTGTTTGTATGCGATGGCTTTTTCTTATCACGGAAAGCTCTGTGAGAAATATTCTAAAATATTTGCCTTCAGAGGAAACATGTTTAACACATTTGTAAAATTTCTATACAGTTTGCTCAAGAGTAGGAGCAACAGCAGAGGATGCAATTAGATGCCCACCAGCGGTAACAATCTTTTCATCTTTTTCAACCAGCGTGGAAGATTTAGCAGCAAAATCAGGGTCGATCCTGATGGAGACAGAGTCTAAGCAGCGCTCAGAGCAGGCAAGAAATTTTTGAGCTGAATCACAATCGGAAATTGTACTCAAGAACCTTGGGACCAGTTTTTGCAAGCATGATGCCTGTGAATATAAGGAAATTCGTCTTTTCGCATGCCGTCAATTGAGGGTTGAAGAATAGTTTTCCTTACTCAAGCGGAGCAAGAGCATAGGCACCCACGCCACCATTATTCAAACCAGGGTCTCTGTCATCGATTTTCTTGGAACCACCTCGTTACCTGTATCATTGGTTTGACAAAGTTTAAGAGGAGAGGTTGTTATAAGTTAAATTAGCTTAAAAATTGATAATGATAAATATATTAAATATATAGGCCTAGTCTAGAAATACGCAAGACGAACATATCAAGCAGGACCCATAAAAGTGTTGTTAGAAAGAACTTGATAGGAAGGTGAGTATTACAAAAGGAGTCCAATATAGGACAGCTGTGAACAAGTTTATATGCCAACTTTTCAATTCCAAAATATTTTGCTGGCGGACACTGGCAATTTAGTGTAAAAAGTGCGATCCTCAGCAGTCATTGGTATATTTCTCGTTTTTGTGACACACCATGTCCCAAACCCAACCACCTTATTTTTCATTTTTAAAATAAACAATGCCTGAAAAAATGATGCTCATACTAAAAACAATAGAGATGCCGCATAGGCGAAGACAACGAAATGCAAATCAGATAGCTGAAATAGGCATATGTCTAAAATAAGGGTGGCGGATTGTCAAAAAGTCTTTTAATGAGAACTCATCGCTCTATACTTGGACTTGGGGCTGCATGGGAGTTGAAACAAAATGAAAAGCTGAGACAAGTGTTCTACTTCTCGAGTGGCTGCTTCATTCAAGTTCATACTGTTGGAGTAGCAAATATCGTGAAATTATCTCTTGATAGTTTGTTCCTGAGGGCGGCGTATTTGGGTTCTGGCTAACCACCCTGATTTCTCGATATTGAAACATTTTCAACAAGGAATACTATTTTCTCAAATATCTTTTTCTGGGCCTGTGTGCTCATTTTTTTACCTGGCGGGTTCACAAGCGTTTCCTGCCATTCCTTGTTGGATCACAAAGACAAGCCCAGATTTTATCACTCTCCACACTCTTTCTCTATACTGTCGTCTGTAGTATATAAAAGACCATTGGTCCTTGACAAATCTTTACTGTAATTATTTCGTTCCATTAATCCACTCTAAATTACCAGTTTAAACCCAATTCGCTTCACTGTTTCCTTTTGTCTCAGATTATAATCATGACGACCTCAAGTGCCAAACTTCGCTCACGACGCTCAAGATCAAATGTTTCATTCGATTCCAGAATATCAACTTCCTGGTCAATCATGGCTCCAAACGGATCTGATGAAGATACTGTCCATCCTGTAAATATCGATTATCTTGCAGCATTGTCTCCTATCTCGACCTCATCTTCAGCTTCAAACCAGAATACCCAGGAACATAGTTCAAGGTTTGCTGACCTCCTCAACCAAACCGAGTCTTCTTTTTCCGCACTGAATAATAGAACTGTTTCCATCAGTACTCAAACACCATCCAGCCTTACTCATTTTCTCAATACTTCAACTCATTCTTCACCTTATATTAATACCCACGAACTTCCTCTTCCTCGTTCTTTTTCCAATTCTTTTGATCAATCCTCTTCTTTTTTTACTGCACCAAGCTCTCTTACAACTGGAAGTACTTGTAGCTCACCAACAACAATCTGCTCACCGACGTTTGCTCACATTTGGCCGCAAACAGCTAACTTGACGCTTAACCCACGAAAAACAAGACGTGCTTCTCTTCAATCATACACCAACCTTAAGCGATCTTCTCATACAATCCGAAGCTCTCGCAAACGAATTGTTTCGCTACCTATTGCCAACTCTTCTTTGACTGATTTACGACCCATTTCTGTGTCTCCCTCAGACTACTCGTCAATTGCTGATTATACAAATCTTGTGCCTCCATTAACCACAAACCCTCGAAGATATAGACTTCCATCAATTGCCTCATCAACGGATTCTAATACCCTTGTGATCACTTCTTCTTTAATTCCTATTGCGCCAATCCCAACTCGTCCACTTTCTCTAACTCTTGCACACAAAAACGCAAGTGCCGACGATATAGAACTGTTGAAGAAAAACGGGTATTCTTCCTGTAACGAACTTGTCATCATGGAAGAACGTCTCAAGAAAATGAAAGCCAGTAGTGCTCCTGGCAGTGTTTTATTCACTGAGTTGAACCATAGTACATCTAGTTTTTCAACTTCCTCACCTGCTAAATTTTCAGCATCTCGGCAAGCTGAACCATCTTCACCAGGTTCTGATTATAACCTAGCTCCTACTACGCCTAGAACATTACCTACCATCGTGAGTCCTTCGAAATTTGTGAATACGAAAAAGTCATTTTCGTCTTCATCCTCATCAAAGGATGCGTCTCCTCCTGCTTCTACTGGTTCAAAGAGGTTTTCTTTCTTATGGCGCAAGAAGAAATCGCCCAAATCCACTGAGTCTTCCCAGCCAGCCTTGCTGCCTGAACCTCATTTAGTACAATCTCCACCAGTACAGAAACCTGAAAGCATACCAGAGCCAACTACTGCAGAGCCGGCAGGCATTTCAAAAAAATCGTCCGTCCAGTTCGATATCGCAAGCAGCACATTAGTCTCCACATCCAGCATCGTTCACGACGATTCCCTTCCTCACCATAGTTCCCAAATTTCCATTAGCAAACAACAACTTGCTGACAATAGAAAAAGCTTGTCTGACGAACTAGACGGGGAAGTTGAACGAGCATCCCATGATGCCCATTTGACCTTGTTGGAAGCCAAAATTCGGATTCAAGTAAGTAAAAACGTTTGTAATTTTTTTTGTGACGCACTTTTCTTTGTGGTTGGTTTGCAGCAAACTTTATTCTGGTTAAAGAGCTCCACTATCATATCCCGGATTTTGAACCGTACCAACCACCCCCAATATCAGCCAATTTGTACCCTGACAGGTTTATTTTGCTTATTTTGGTAGAAATGGACGCGTTGAAAGAAAGAAATCTTTTATCTTTACTAATATTTTTAGGCCATGGAATCTGCTTTACCAAGCCCTCAAGACACTTCTGCGACCGGCGTTTCCTCTGCCGCATCCATCTCAATAAAAGATCCTATTCGACACTCGTTTGGCGCCCGCAGACAATTGAGTTCTTCTTCTCTTTCAATCTCAGTTCTTCCCCCTTCTGCCATCTTACCACCCATCGCTGCATCACCAGTCAAATCTACCTCTTCTGAGACTAAAACGCCTACTTCCGTTTCACCTTCTATTGCTGGACATCATTCTAGATCAGGCTCTGCTATTTCAAACGTTGCCCAACATCGCATGTCTATTGCTCCAAGTTTGGCTGCCAGAAATTCACTTATTTCACAGTATTCACCAGTCATTGAACACGCTACTGAAATCTCAGTCCTACAATCTCAGCAACAACAGCATCCGCTTGCTTTACCCCCATATCGAAGAGCTTCTATTTCAGAAGTCAGTCAAGCACTGGGACCAAACGCTAGCATGGTAACTGCGAGGGCACAGGCAAAGCCTGACGCAGCGAATTTGGAGAAATTTAGGGAATCTACTCATGAATTAGAATCAGTCCTTTCTGATATTAAAGCTTTAAGACATGCTTCTTTGAAAATGGGTCAACGAAGTGCTCATGTTTCAGAACGAGCGGGTGAAGACCTTCCATCTTCTAAGAAGAGTAAAGTTGATGCTAGACCTAGTCCTTCTCATTCTACTCCACTTCCTTCTGTTGCTACATTTGGATCTTCTAACCGCGTCTCTTTTGAGCCCACTACTGATGAAAGTATTGCACCAACTTTAGAATATACACCTGACAAAAGTGATAAAGAAGAAATCATTGCTTCTTCACCTATTTTCATTCCAACTACTTCCGGTTCAGGTGTTGTATCCAAACAAGCAACGAGTTCTCTACAGCTTGATAAAGACTTACCTCTGCCACCTGCTCATGATATCCCATTTGACAACACTCTGTCGAGAAAACAGCAGAAAACACATATTTATGGAAATGCTCGTACTTCGTCTGATGGAGTCAAGCCACCAACTCTTGCGTCTGGCGAGGTTGATAGGCCGGTTAATGTGCCTCAGTTCCCATTGCCTCAACCGCCTCCTAAATCAGGACTTAGACAGTTGCATAGGACTCATTCAAGATCTAGTTCTTTGCCTGTGAGATTTGAAGAAGGTATCGCTGAGGAACCAATCATTGAATCGTCACAAGGGCCCGTCAAACCATTGTCTACTGGAAATGTTGATGAGAGTCGTCCCATACACCCTGTTGTTTCTGGACTAAAGGGTTCTGTCAACCGCAATTCAAATAGTACCAAAGGTCCGTCGTCCTTAGCCTGGACCGCGTCATCTACAACTGATGAAAGTACTTTCTCTCCAACAAACGACAACTACAAAACAGCTCCTTCTTCGCCTCAAAAGACGCCTGCTTCTGCTTTCACTGCAACATTTTCTTCTCGTTCTCTTGCGTTTTCCAAATCTCCATCTACTGTTCATGAACCTTCTGAGACCGATCTTGAGGGCCCTCCTGATCCGCCGTTCCTGTATACCAATAAATTTGTGGAGCACCATTTGGATTCTTCTAATGAAAGCTTCTTGACTGCGCAGTCGTTCACAGATGATGAAGAATTCGAAACCTCGAACAGAAACATGCCTTCTACCTACCCGAATCCAAGTGCACTTGTTCAAAGTCCTTTGATTTTGTCAAAGAAATCCAGAACGACCAATTTTGATCAGGCTAGCACAACTCACACTTTCAATTCTGCGCCACAGCCTGAGGGTCTTCAATCTCAACTCCATGGTAATACTGTACTTCGGTCACCAGCCGCATCTACAGTTGTAGGGTCTGATGGGATCCATCCACTCAAACTTCGACAACAAGGTACTCCTTTGGAAACAAAACAGCATCGCAATATCTCTTCTCCACTTGTTTCTGTGTCTTCTCCATTGGCACAACAATACAAGCACATCCCTGGATACGAAAAGCTTCCATATCATAACTTGGCCTTGCTTGACCAGTTTGCGCCTGAACTTGCAGCAGCAGAACCTGCATCGTCGTCGATCCAAACGGTCCCTAACATCAATCCGGGGATTTATTATGATGGAAGCAGTAGTAGTAACAGTAGCAATGGTGAGATTGAGTCTCTTCAGTTTGCAGGTTCCCGTCGACCTGTTCTGGGCTCCGTGCCTGCTGTGGTTACAACTGTTCCTGAAGAGTATGCTGCTGAAAAAGACCAAGATTTCACCAAACGCCATAACAAGGGCCCAGAGTATGTTAGTGGTGTGTCTACGTTACTTGATGATACAGAAAACTTGGAACCTAGTGTAGCAGCTGCCATTAGTGTCAAAGAGACTACTCCACCTAAACGAACACCCAGACATGTTGCTTCGCAAGGTACAGGTCCAGTCTCAATTTTTACTGTCAGACCTTCCGCTGAGAATGAAGTCAAGTCCAGGTCCTCAAGTGGCATGCACCATTGTTCCACTAGAGACCGGGTTTCAGGTACTTCCAAGAAACGGTCTTCTCATATCCCTTCTATCCGTCCTGAAGGAGAAAAACAACCATTCTCACAATCCAACATTCAACATCTTCTCCAACTTTCTCGATCCGCCTTTCAATTACAAGACATTGACATGCCACCTACTGAACGACAATTGCTTATGAAATTTGTGGATTCCCTTGCAAAGCTTTCAGCTGATATTAATCAGGATGTCAATAAGAGACCGGAGGGTATTAGGAGGTTGAATAATGCTTTGAGGGCTATTGAAGGGTGGATTTAGAACAATTTTGTTTTTTTAATTAAAAAAAATCAGTACTTTGAATAATTATATACAGAAGTTGTAGTTTTTTTAATATTTTAATCTATTATCTATTCAACATTTATATTCGTGTTCCACTTTTTTTGTCGCAATAACCACTCAAATCTCCATATCCCATATTCCATATCAATTGTACACTTTTCACTTGGCCAAACAGATTGTCATCTTTCTTACCATGAATAATGCTCATTCACCATTACGTTGCTTAAAACCTTGAACTACTTCTCAGACTCTTTTTGGAACAACCATAGTGATAAAACTAGAGAGTAGAATCGGTCTCCAAGGAAATCATATTTTGCCTTTTTTTCTTTACATTTGACTGTGAGCTCCGTTTGAGCATTAAGAAGAATTAGTTCTCAAATCTGCTACTTTGTAATATTTTATATATGGCCATGGATCATTCTTGATCCTTGAGCTTGTATATATGATGAAACAAGGAGTAAGTTAAAATTCAAGTTTTGTGCCTTCAATGTTTTTCTGCAAAAAACCATTCGTCTCGTTTTAGCTACTTGAATACCTTCCAGGAGCTCCTAGAGCAGAAAACCCGCGAGTCATACACTGGCTAGGTTAGACAGACTGGCTCACCCATTCTCAAGATTAGAAAAACTGCCTCCTTGACTGTTTGTGAAAATTTGTTAACTGTTGATTTTCTTTGTAGCAATAGAAAAAATTAGCTGAAGGATACGACCACCTTTGAAATTCAGTTGCCTGGAAGAATGTTAAATGCATGAGCACGGTTTTAGGTTTTCAGGACTAAAATTCGAATATGTTTAAATTTTTCGATCCACGCATTACATTTAACGGCAATATCTTAGAGCTTTACAAATTCGGATTACTAGAATTTGTCACTAAATGGAACTTCATTCAGGCGACAACGTGCAAATTAAACTTGAACTAATCAAAACAAAACAGCTTGAGTTTCTTAAACTAAATAGTTTATTATTTTAATATCAAAGAAAAAGGATTGGTGTCAACATGGAAAAGAAATGGGCTTTTGTTAATTTCCTTACACATGAACCAATTCAAGGCTTGGTTTCAAATTTGAAAAGCTTAGATAGAGGCAACATTATTGAATGCCCTTGCGAAAATTTCAACTGGTTCCCTCGAAGCGTTCAAGAGTTAACTTGCAGCTGTGATTTTTAGTGCTCTGTCGAACCTGATTCAACAATTCCTTCAGAAACCTTCGCAAATGTTACCAATCTGGTTATTTTCCTTTTTATTTCCAATTCATCTTGTCAATTTAACTCTTCAGATGTCCAATATGCTTTAGTATTGCCTTTTCTAAAGGTGCAAAATTTTTATGCCAGACTCTGCAATGTGAAAATGCCATGCCCATTTAAAACAAGGAAATGCGCATGTTTTTCGAGCTAATTGAACAGAATATTACAGGTTTGAAATCATTTGCCATTGATAATCTTGCAAGGCAATTTTGGGATCAAATCGTCCCATTACTGTTAAATATCAATATGGTAGAGATTTTTCACGATATACCATATTAGATGACCCGTTACTAGGAGGGTTAGAGAAGTGGTTGGCAGGAATTGAAATTCATTTGGTAAACAAAATTTCAGCCCAAGAGCCAACAAACTTAACTAAGCTCATAGTTAATCGCTCTGGTCTAAACAACATTTTATATTCATTATTGGTAAAAGTTGCCCTGTAAGAATCTTGCAATTCGCTAAAATATATTATTTCTAGTAGTTCATTGAATTACAGCGCTAAGATGGTTGGCCTCTGTAAGGATTTTACGGACACACTATCTAATTATTTTCATAGATTCAACGAAACATGTTTCTCACTTGCCGATTTTTGCATTGATTTAAAAAAGAAAATTATTTCAATATATTTGGATTTGGAGGAGCTTGATAGTTTCCTTAATTTTGAGCTTCTCGTAGATGTTTCCACTCTATGCAAACCGTTGAAACGGAACTGTATTATTTCACCCAACTCTTTCCTGAACAATCATACTGAATCAGTTATCTTATAATTGCGTCTCAACCGTTCAATATCCCTAGTGCCATATCAAATGGCAAAGCTCAAAGTATTTTTAGACACTGATGTGATCAACGTGAGCGTTATCAAGAAATATATCTGTCTGAACTAACTTACATCTCAGAAAGTATCAACTATCAACTAAAAATGATTACGAACTCCCCTGACAGAAAGCTAGAGCGCCAATTCAGACACTTCCAACTCTTCAATAATCAGTGGGGTTTTATCAAAATGGGCAGAGCTCACAAATATGCACCTTCGTAATTAGCAAATCCAAATCTCGGCTGGTTAAGGTGAATCATCTCTCAGCCTGTGGTTTCTCGTGTAATGATACTTTAATAGTCGGACAATACATTTATTCTCAGGCATAAGTTACTCCTGTAATCCTTTGAAATTTTTATGACTCCGGGATTAGTGGTGGCCCAGATACTCCCCCTGTCCCTATAGTCTCTCAGGGAGCCACACTTTGGAACTTTAAAAGGAAACTTGGTAATTACTTCATGGCAATTGATCTTGCCCAGTCATAAACAAAAGGCTTTTTCTGTCAATCGAGACTTTTCTAGCAACTTGTCTGAATCTTCTTTAC
>JAKTYJ010000173.1:2552-14866 GCA_030674515.1 Geotrichum armillariae | reverse complement strand
ATTGAGATTTCATCTTATCAAATAAAACCTGGAGTTCTTAAGTTGAAGCTTCTGTTTGAATGTGTTTACAAAAAAGCCATTGTGAGCTCTTAAGTTTTTTTTTTACAAAGAATTTGATGAAATCTGAAGAAAATGGCTCTTGGCTTAAGAACTCGGCCGCGAAGTCAAGACTTTTAAAATTTAAACAGTCCTTGATGCTAAGTTTCAGTTCAAAAAATAAAGCGCTTGGTATGTCTTACCATGGGATGGATGCTTTTCTTGATATTGGCTTTTTGCACTTTCTTTATATCCATTTTGGCACTGCATCACAAAATTCTACCCAAAAGAAAACTCTCAAATTTTGATTGGTAGAAATTCATTCCTATGAATCCTATCTCAGTTTTAGAAATAATTTTCATAATGTTTGGCATATTCTTAGACTTTTTCATGTATCGTCTCGAGAGCATCATAAGATGGTACACAAGGCATAGGTTAAATGTGAATCATTTACACGTAATTGTTCAATTGACTTCAGGTTTAAGTAACTGTTTGCCTCATGAACTATTGCTTGGATTCTAGCCAGGCCTTACTCAGAGCCCTTAGATCTTGTATAATTTGTTTACCTTGGTTCTTGTATTCATTGAGTTGAGTTGTAAGTCATTTAGTATCTGCAGAAGCCAATGAATAAAAGAAGCGAAGAAAATGAGAATAGCAAATCTGCTGTTTGACCAAATCATTAACTTTTATACAATATATTCAAACCTGTGGAAATCAATCAAAGCCACCCCATTCCTCGTCTTCACTCTCTTCAGCATCGGGCATATCTTTATCAGCATGCTCTTGCTTAAAATCATCTTCACCAGTACGTTCAAAGCAAACAGCAAAAAATCCAATTCCACCGTCTTCTTTAGGAAGTGCTCTCACACAACCCTCAGCGATAGATTCCAAGTCGTCTTTGCCAACTGCTTCTGTAAACTCAGCAGGAATACCTCGACGAGGCCATTCAGGGAGCACAGTTTTACGAGTGGTAACATGCCAACCACGATGTTTAACTTCAGGTTCTAAAAGAAGACGTTCAACAACATGTTCATTTTCTTGTGCGTGGATAGAACATGTTGAGTAAACAACAGTTCTCGCTTTGGGAAAACTAAGCGCATGCTTGACAATTTTGAATTGAAAGCCAGCTAGTTTCAATAAACGGTCCATTTCGTTCTTCTTTTCACCTTCATCTTCTTCTTTCTCATCGTCGTTGTCGTTTTCAATAAATCCACGACCAAAAATACCAGAGCCTGAACAAGATGGATCAACCAACAGACCAACAACTTCAGGGTAGTCTTGGGGTTTGGATTGTGTAAAGTCCCCAACAACCACGTCTACACAGTTATTGGCACCAGCAACACCGACCATTTTTTTCAAAATCTGAGATCGTCGTTGGTTTCTCTCAAAAGCATTAATCCGAAACATGTGTGTTGGTTTTAGAGATTGCTTTGACCCACTGAGTGCTGCCAAATGAGTTGTTTTGTTACCAGGAGCTGAGCAAGCGTCAATTAACTTGACCGTGGTATTGTCTTCTTTTTTCTTGCCAACGCAAATAGTCTTTTCAAACTCTTCAAAATTGGCTGATAGAATTGTAGCAGGGAAACAGGATGCTCGGTCTTGAATAATAATCTTTCCAGTTTTATACAGTTCCATTTGAGCAATTGCTTCACTGGGGTGAATTCCATACAGATGTTGAACATGAATATCTTTGAAAATGGTACCTGGAGTAATAAGATTCCAGCTTTCAACAGGCTTGAATTTTTCCATAAGGAAAGTTTCCACATCCTGGATGTTAGCACGGATCGTATTGATTCTGATCCATCGTACAGGTGCTAAATTGGTTAGATTATACACCAAGAAATAATAAATACTCACTCTCATCCTTCTCGGTGATTAGAGAATTGATATCTTGGATTTTATGCTTGACTTTATACTTGACTAGTTCAGCCTTTAGACGAGTCTTGTGTCGTAAAACAGCATCTTTTGCAAGTGATTTTTTCGTCTGAATTCTGCCAGACTTTGAAAACAATAAATCATAGACCATCAGCATAGTCATGTTTAAATTGTTAGCCAACTACAATTGTTAGAAGAAAAAAATCAACCTAGATCAACCTGCATACACTTTTTTTCTCAGTACGAAGCATACCAGACGCTTTGATAACGGCTGTCAGCAAATCTCGAAACTTGAGTGTCGAAGATACTAGCGCGTACATTTGGCGAGGATCACTTCGCCTTGAGCTCTTGGAATTATTATTGTAAATGATTGTTCGCAGACCACCACTAGTTCCCTTTTTGCTGATTTCATTTATAACTTCGGCTGCCTCTTCATAAAGGTTACCACTTTTGCTACCTGAACCAGTACCATTAGTAGGTGCACCACCACTGCGTTGACCTCCGGTCGGTTTCTTAGCAGCAGCAGCAGCAGCAGACTTAGCTGGTACTTCTTTTCCTGCCATTTTTTTCGTATTGAGAAATAATTTTCAGAAGGCTTTGGATCTAAAAAAGTGTTTGGGAGGAAAGTTTTTTAGAACCCCTGCCCTCTATGCACAGATACTTGATCACAAACTTTGATGCTGAATTCAGAATATCAACTAATTATCAAAAAGACTAAAAAACTTGTGAGCCAGCTCAACGTCAAGATATGTACATAAGTTTCAACTTGAGAACTATTAGACATTATCTAATTGCGATAGGTTCATGAGTTCATTGACGACTTGCAAAAGCCATGATAAAAGTTGTTAACAAACTAGAATCAAAATGTTCCAGTATAACTTCATCCAATTTTGTGATTCCTGGTTTCATTCAAAATCCTCAAACTTATTTGAAATTATGGAGCACAACAAATAACTTCAAATGTCAATAAAAGAGCATATACTAGAACCCTGTTTGTGAGACTGTTAAGTCTAGATAGCACAAGCATGTTCACCACCCTGTTCAAAGCATGACAATGACTTGACCAAGACTTGGAACTAGAACGAAAGTTATTCGGAATATTGAATAGTTTTGGTAAATAATTTGTACAACACGCAAATATATCGTGTTCAGGTGTAGCCATTCATGGAGCCAATCATGAAGATATTGTTGCTTTCATTATACTCCAGAGTAGCATTATCAAAAACTGATTGATCCCTCAAGCAGTGATAAAGTCCTTCAACGGTAAACCCCTAGAACCATCTTAAAAGGCATTCAAGAAAACGCAAAGCAAGTAGAAAATCGTAACATTTAACATAAAAACAGCAAAAGAAACAAAAAAGATCCAATTTTCCCTCGGAAAAAGACATCAAATAAGAAACACGAAAAGCACTGATCGTAATAATGTAGTAATAAATAAATAGAGTAGCTTTGCAAGAGATGCGCTAAAGTGTAGAAACGTTCTTCTTTGGCAATGCAAGTGACCGTTTCGTATGCGAAGGCACGAGATTTCGTGTTTCTAGCGTAGGTGACTTTTTATCCTTAGCTAAAGGCGTAAGGCGTCTAACTCCTAGACATCGTTTCTTGAGCAAAGGCTCTTTTGGGCCAAACATGTGCAAACTAGTATATGCTCTTTTCAAGCCAGGGCAGGCAACCACCGACAACGGTAGCATACCACCAAATGACGATTGATTGTCCTGTAGGCCATCAGTGTTTTCCGAATAACTTTGCTCTTCGGTTATCTTGTTGGTTGGAGGGCTGGGCTCGCGAACTATACATTCGGTACTACTAGGTGGGAATCCACTGGTCGAAAGTAGACTGATTGCTTTGCCAGCGTATTGTTCTGTAAATGAAATTGTAGACTTGGGACTGTCGAGAATGATCTTTTGGTTTCGAATCTTGTTGATTTGAGCAATATCATCAAGTTCGTCCGTTTCCTCGTCCGTTTCATCCTCTTCTTGAAGCAGTATCGTTAATTGTATCTCTTCTTCGTCGTGTTCTTCTACTTCTTCTTCCAAACTTTCCTCGCTCCCCTCGCTTTCATCATCTGATTCACTCTCTACGTAATCATCATCGTCTTCATCTTGGTCGGTATCGTCCTCGACATCTTGCAAGATAGTGGCTGCTGGTTCACTGTCGTCTTTGACAATTCGGGATAATAAATCTTCACTATCGGCCTTTACAATTCGAGACGCTAGAATACACTCACCGTCAAAGTGGACATGTCTAGAAGGCTTTTGAGTTGATTGCTCACATGGAGCGTTTTTAAGAATACCTTTTAAACGAGTTGGTAACGATTCAGGAGCATCCAAGATAGAGCAATCCGCGAGTGACGGTTCTGGTTGAGCTTCGTCTTCGGACAAACATACTGTGTCAACACTATCAGTAGAAACTGTGAGAGGTAGGATTTTTGATGGAGCTAGTATTCTTGACGGTGAAGTTTGCGAGAGATTCTGTGAAGGTGGAGGTGTTGAATAAGCAGAAGTTGTATCAATTATAATAGTAGCAGTCGCTGTGGCTAAGCACCGACCGTCTCCTTCTGAGAGATTGCTGTTTGGCTCCTTACTGCCAGGTCGTCGGATATAAGATTTCTGCGCTTCTAAGAAAAGACTAGACCCCTCTTTACTAGACAAGTAGTCCAGGAAATGTGCCGTGGGAGGGGATAGCAGATGTGAGGTCGTCAAACTATGTCGTTCATGGATAGATGGTTGTTGCTGTGGAAGTACAGAAACAGGTGAAGGACTGCTTAACCTGTTCATGGTGTGGCATATAATGAAAAATAGGTATTTGAATAATCAAAACAGGGTGAGAATAGTTAGTTGGCTGGTGGAAACGAAATAAAAAAGATGGCTGATATATTGAAAAAAAAAGGAAGACAGTCCAAAGATGAAGGGTTACAGCAGTCTTGTGACGACTGCGAATTCGTGTTTTTTTTTCAATTATGGGCTAGGGTTGTTTCAAGGTTAGGGTAATGGTTTGCTGTTACATTCGAAAAGACGCGAAACTGACAAAAGTAAACAACAAAACTGAGGCAATTTCCTTTTGGGAACAAAACTCTGGTATGTATTAGTCAGTATTTAATAAGCACGTGGCAATACAGACCATTTTCGGCTCAAAAGGCTCCGATCAGTCCCGCAAGCCACTAACGCGATCAGGTGACGACCTGGTCTGGCTCGGATTCATTTAAGTTTGGTCAAGTGTCAGCGGCTAAAAAATGTTTTAAACTAAAAATTGGGCCGAGCTGGGAATTGAACCCAGGACCACTCGCATACAGAGTATATAAAGTTAAGGTATACCTTAACTACGCCCAAAGCGAGTATCATACTACTAGACCACACGGCCAATTTTCTAAAAGAGATTTTATTCTACTTTACTCTAGTTCACTAGAAAGACAAGTTCTCATTAAAGTCAAATACTTGAGAACGTAGGCATCAAACATTCTACAGTCAACATGGTCTGACATTACAATTTCTGCTATCAATTTAGCTGATTTTACAAAATATCCAGATTCTAGAGCTCCTTTTGACAATGTCTGTTTAGTCGACCTAGTCTTCAAGTATATGATGACAATTTTACCTACCAGTCAATATTGTGAATATTAGCCATTGACAGAATTCACAAAGATTTAGCCAAGTGTCAATTGAGTTTTCGTAACCACTTTAAGAGTGTTTTGAGATATTCTTTTGGACCACAAACGTCTGAAACTAATAGAACTCACTGATATTTAAATCAATATGAAAAAAATGAAATTGAATGTCATTAGTTATGTGTACAAATTATTTAGCAGCAGCTCTTAAGTCCTCATCATATCTAATCACAGCTCCCAAGACAACCTGTACACCCTGTGCACAATGTTCCTGAGTAGCCGACTCAGCTGGGTTATGTGAAATACCATCCTTACAAGGAATAAACAACATTGCAGTTGGACAGTGAACACTTGTATAACAAGAATCATGGCCTGCTCCACTTTGAAGAACCATGTATGGAAGTCCAAGGTCCTTGGATGAAGCTTTAAGATGGTCTTTAAGGGTGGGATGGAAATCAAGTTGACGGGAAAACCAAGTTTCCTTTGAAATAAATTGAACATTGCGAGAGGCGGCGATAGAGTTGAGTTTGGCAAAAACTTTTTCTTCAAGAATGTCCAAAGAGGATTCTTTGGAATGGCGGAGGTCAATTGAAAACTCGACACGACCAGGAATAGTGTTTGTGGATTGAGGAAGGGAATTAATGATACCAACAGAACCACGGCCACCACATTCAATGGCAATTTCTTCAATAGCGGCAATCATGTGGCAAGCTGCAACAAGTGTATCTTTACGGCGGTTCATGGGTGTGGTTCCAGTATGTGCTTCAGCGCCAATGACTAAACCTTCATACCATCTCATACCTTGAACACCGTCTACAACGCCAATTTCAATGTTTTCAGCTTCCAAAACAGGACCTTGTTCAATATGCAGTTCAAAGTGTGCACTCAATGGGTTTTGTCCGTAATGAGCAGGAGTAGTTCCCTTGAATCCAATACGTTCAAGCTCACCTAGGAAAGTCGTACCTGGATTATTAACATCTTCCAAAGCATAACAAACGTCTAATGGAATCTGTTGACCCCATACACCAGAACCCAACATGGCTTTAGGGAATCTAGCACCTTCTTCGTTTGTCCACATGATGACTGCAATAGGAGCATAAGTCTTGTACTGATGTTCATTCAAAGCTCTAAGAATTTCAAGTCCGCATTGAACACCTAAAATACCGTCATACTTGCCTCCTTTTGGTTGAGTATCCAAATGAGATCCAATTCCAATTGGTGCAATATCATTATTTTCACCGGCTCGAATCATAAAAATGTTTCCGGCTTGATCGATTTTGACTGTAAGGCCAAGAGATTTACCTTGAGCTACAAACCATTCACGAACTGAGCGATCGTCGTCGTTAAGAGCAAGTCTGTTCATTCCACCGTCTGAAGTCGAGCCCCATTGACATGATTCATGAAGCGTTTCCCATAACCGGGAGCTACTAGCTGATACTACAGGTGTAGAAGCAGCAGTAAGAGAAATAGTGTTGGTAGTGGTAGTGGTTGAAGTTGACATTTTCAGTTGTTGGATGATGGATAGAGATACTTTGGGAGGTTTTATAGGCACATCTTATTTTTGTGCGGAGGATAAGCGCGCCGGCCGATAAGATAACCCCCACGACTTTCAAGTCCAACCGCCCCGTCCAACCGCCCCGTCCGATAGCATCGATACCGTTAACTTCAGGTCTTTGCGTTATTGTCACTAAAATATTGCTCTACAATTTTCAACACCGGCGTCAAATTCCATTTTCGAGGTTTGGGCGGTTAAATGGTAATTTCTTGGGAGTTCAAATTAAATGTATCTCGAGAGATATAAAGATTTCAACTTGTTCTTTAAATGACTTATTTCAAGTCCTTCAAACACAATGGCACCTACGAACAGCACCTCTGACATTACTACTGGAACCTCCACCAAAGCCACGGCCGCGGACCTTATCGCATTTGGCGGATTCCCACATCCTCACCTGATCCCCCAGTTCACTGACCCTTTCAAGAAACGAGAATGGATGCTCAACCACATGGCAGGTGCATTCCGAGTATTTTCTCGTAAAGGATTCACAGAAGGAGCTGCTGGACACATTTCAATCAGAGACCCTGTCGACCCTGCCACATTTTGGATCAATCCTTTGGGAGTCCATTTTGGAATGCTGACTGCTAAGGATATGGTTCATGTTAATGAAGAAGGGCAGGTTTTAAAAGATGGAAATCAGCACGCCGTTAATACAGCTGGGTTTATGATTCACTCAGCTTTGCACAAGGCAAGACCTGACGTTGATGCAGCATGTCATACTCATTCAACATATGGACGAGCATACTCTGCATTCGCTCAACCTCTTGATATGCTAAACCAGGATGTTCTTTTGTTCTACAAACATCATGCTGTATATGAAGGTTATGGTGGTGTTGCTTTAGAAGCAGACGAAGGTGAAGCTATTGCCAAAGCGCTTGGTCCCACTAATAAAGCAGCAATCCTAAGGAATCATGGGTTGCTGACAGTTGGAAGAACAGTAGATGAAGCTGCTTATCTGTTTACATTGATGGAGAAATCATGTGAAATTCAATTCCATGTTGATTCTTTAACGACCAAGAAGAAGGTATTGATTGACGATGCAGAAGCACAGTGGACATTTGATAGTACCTCTGATCCTGAAGGATTGTATACTGAGTTCCAACCAGACTATCATTACGAAGTCAAAATGTCAAATGGTGAATTGACTTTATAAAATAAAAATCTGATACGGTAGCCCTACGTTAGCGAACGTTTGATTCCGATAGTTTCCATGATATTGCACATGACCAGGTTCAGGTCCTTTTTTTAAAAATAAATAAAACGTTGAGTCAGATTTTTATATACGGCTTCAATATATATACACTTCCCGTTCAGAACCGAGTTCTTTTTATATAAAAAATTTGATTTCTTCTTTTTTATTCTTCTTCTTCTTTCCTTAAAAATAGAAAGAAGGAAACAAAAACCAATTCAATTCAATATGATCTCTTTATTACAAGCCAACAGCAACCACCTTCAACGTTTACATAAAGATCCTCCTCAACCACCAAAGAATCCACCATTTCCTCCACCAAATCCACCTATTATCATTGATTCATGGTAGAAATCAACAGTTACAATCTTAAATCTCAACAGCAATTGCGCAATTGATCTAATGCATTTTCATCTCATCTTCATTCTGTGACCTGACCACACATTCCACATTTCATTGACACTTTGCAAAGCATTCTACTCTCTCATGTATATAAATATATCAGAGCTATTCCATTTTTTCCCCTAATCTATGTTATATTTCTCCCAAAATCTAAATTAATCCTTTACAAGGCTTCAAGCCTTCTTTGTTTTTCCATATCTCGGATATGGAACAGTATACGGCTGATAATATCTGACGTCAGTGCGTCACAATCCTTGTTTCTATGCGGTAGATGCCGGGAGAGTGCGCTCAAGAATGACTTCGAGAGCTTCGAGAAGTTTGGGTATGGAACATGTAAATTTTCAAAATAAATATACAATTGAAACGGTTAAGCCATTTTCATAGAAGCATATGCTGGAAATACCTTAGCCTTGATCCCCCATCTCAACACATCATTCGCACTCTGAAAATCCTGGAATCCCATATTACCATAATTGACGCCGCCAACTTTGGATGATCCGACAACACTACCAGCATATGCTTTTTTGCTACTCCCGCCTATACGCTTACGAGTAACAGGATCTGTCGCACGTGAAATAGTTTCAAGACATTTACAAGCACGAGCTTCATCAGCAAGAAGATCACCTTCGAATGTAGATTTGCGATCTCGCGTGTTATTGTTGCTAGTGGTGGTTTCACCATTGAGATAGGCTTCACGGAGGGATGAGGAACTGTTGTTTCCGCCTTTAGACACAATGCGGCCGCTTCGTGTAGTTGCAATATGGCGTAGTCCTTTGTGATTTATAAGTTTGTCCACAAGGTAATGAAGCCAAAGTACGTTTGTGCGTGGACAAAAGGTTGACCATTCGACACTATCGCCTCCCTCAATATTAAATGTTGCTGATGTTGCTGTTGTTGGAGTAGGTGGAAGGAGAAGCCCTTCATCACTAGTTGAACTCATAGAAACGGATCGCATGCTTGTTGAATTATGAGCCATGACGTGAGTTCGCATTAATCTGTAAATTTCAAACTGGTAATCACCTTTACCTCTGTAAAACTCGGGATGGTCCATTCGAGTATGAATCACTCCTCCATCATTACCAGTGGCTCGAGACAGTGTATAGTCAATTAAAGTAATTTTCAACGTGCTTCGCGCAAACAATAAACTTCGCATTTCTTCCACCATTGAACCATCATAATTTGCTGGCGAAGCCGATGCAATTGGACTATTACCTTCAGCCAACGTAAGTCGATGCAACAAATCTTCTGGCATCACTTCCGCATCAGCCTTATCGGCAATTACAATGTTGCCCCAATGCAAATCTCGGTGCTCAAATTGAAACCTCTCCTCGGCTTGCGCCAGCGCAACAACCGTTTGCCAAAATACTGACTCGGCATCCGTCCATGAGTCCAGCTCATACCGTTCCAAATCTGTTCCAGCATTAGATTGTACAATTAAGCAGTACAATTGAGACTCATCAAACATGTCTGGCCGTGCGTTTTCTGACGTGTTTTCAAGCTTGTATTTGTCCCACAGCGAAAGCAGGGAGGGAGGGTATTTGCCTCTGACTACCGCAACGTCTAGGATGTCCACAAACCCGTCCAAAGACATGACCAGCTTTGCAATGCTCAGTTCTTGGAGAATATCTTGAATAGGTGATTGATCGAGCTCCTCGTTGCCAAACGGAATAATCTTGTAAATCTTGGAGTATCCCAGTTTAGTGCTTTCTTGAATAAACACCTCACTATAAGAAGCTTCATTAAGTTTGGCAAAATCTCCTAATGCCGATGCACGGTCCACGCAAGCCTGAAAGTCCATAACAGACGGAATCTTGCACATGCCCAGCAGTTTTTCCATTTGAGAAATATTGTGCTGCTCTATTGGCACAGCAATGGCTAGTGATCCCATAGTGTCAGATCGTGTTAGAGATAACAGTGATGTACTTGCTCGAAGCTTGTTTTTTAGCTTTTCGCGTGACGTTTCAATGGGCGTTGGCAATGAAATGATTGTTTTCTGCACTCCACCTTCTAACGAGGGCACTCCAAGAAATGATTTGCGCGACGAAATGTTGTTTGTTGAGCCTCGAAAAATCGCATTAGTACTAGGTGATTTCGACATAAGAGACTTTCGCATATCAGCAAATGAGTGTTTTTTGCTCGCAGTTTGAGAGTTGGTAATATTAGCCCTGGCTGCGAGATTAGCCGAACTACAACTCGCTTGAGGAGTGCGAGGCTCGTTCAAAACGGGGTATGAACGTGTTGGCGAAGGATCTCGTTTGAACGGCTTGAATTGAGAGAGAGAAACCATGACTGAGTTTCTTGATCGGTGACCACGGTATTGTTTGCCCTGAGTATCGGGGGTCGCAGCAAAATGGTCCTCGCACTCGACAAGTCCCGTCGGCAGAGAAATACTGGCTTTAGAAACCTTTTTGTGAGTTTTCAACTTGTCCTTTTTGTAAGACAGCATGCTACCCTGGCCTACCCTTGTGTCATCTTTGAATGAAACTTGAGATGAAGAGTGATCTGAAACGTAAAAATTAGGAGCCGTTCGGAAAGAAGTATTAGAGACCACAGACACTGGAGAGCGCATAGGAACCTCAGATGTAATGCTAGAAGGAGTAATATTTCTGGTGTTGAGGGCATATGCATTGGGGGTATCATTAATGTACTTTTTTCGATTCGACTGAGGCGAAGGGGGAATGTCCAGTTGGTTTACGTCGTGTAATGTGTCACTAGTCTCTTCAACAGGCGCACTTACTGAGATGATGGAAAAGTGACGAAGAGTAGAGTTTGATGCAGTGGATGTGTGTTTTGAGCGCACACCAGAGTCGGTGCTAGAAGCTGAAGAGTTTGTAGGCGAGAGATTATTGACATGGCCAGGATCAAACGTCCCTTTGACAGAAGACGACGGAGTGTCTGGCGATGGAGGTCGAAGAGCGATATTTGAGGGAAAAGAAAAATTGGTATCAGGTGAGGTTGGTGATCGTACACGATCAAGTTCGGTGGTAATTTCGCGTTCCCACTGGCTGGATAGAGAATCGCTGGTAAGACCCTTGTCACTAATGGCATGATCTTGCAATCCAACAATATTTAAAGGTCCATATGGGGCCGGGTTACTAGACAGCTCTGTAAGAGAAGGTGTTTTTTTCAGCTGAAGTGCAGCTTCAATAGCGTCTGAAAAAGTCCCTGAGTCTGGCTCGTCCCATAATCTCTTTTCGATGTGGGACTGCGTCAGGGTAGACTTGTGGTTCGACCGTTTGCGGCCATATGTCTGCTGGGTCTGCTGGGTCTGCTGGGGCTGCTGAGGCTGCTGGGGCTGTTGAGGTTGTTGAGGCTGCTGAGGTGCAGGGGTTGGTTTGGGCGTCTCACCGGAGAAAGATCTAAAGATAGAATTTCCGCGAAAGTGCCTTGATTTCTTGGGATTAACGATGGTAGCAGCAGTCGAAGGAGTAAAGTCCATTGGATGTCTAGAACAGTTAGCATTAATCCTGCGTAGAAACAGGGAAACTAACCAGAAAAAGTTGGCGTGGAATTAAGATTTTGCTCTAGGAACTCGAAAAAAACTCTGATTGTCGTGTCGAGAAAAAGGAGTCAAACTGACTACTATGGGCCAATTGAAAAAGGAGAGTGCGTAACAACAGATGAGATGGCAAAAACAAAAGAGAAAGACTGCC